>JAAAKG020136901.1:0-13058 GCA_010014905.2 Druon quercuslanigerum
GAAAGGAGAAGTCGAGACATAAATATTAAAAGTAAAGTAATAAATTTAAGGGGCTAATTGGGAAATATATCTCTGAGCTCGGGAACCACGTAACGTAAGAAGAGATAAATAAAATAATGTTACAATATATTCTTCTTCATAAGCAGTTCAAGTGGTACACTTACAGGAAAGGTGTACCTGCGAAGTTGAAATATCCGGTTTCGATTCAGGAGAGAAATTAGCCAAATGAATCTCAGTTGTTCCAATCCAGATCCGAATCCGTCAAAAGTTGGGAGCATTGTAGGAGCAACCATGGACCTAGCAGGTGGAACAATGGAACTGGCAGGAGGAGACCTGGTCCTGACTCGAGGAAGAGGATTGGCAGCAGCAAAAGTCTTTTTTGGTGAATTATTTCTATTTGAAGAAGAAGAAGGCTCGCAACGAGAAATTCATGGAATTATATTTTACGACCCTTATTTAGAATATGTAAAGAAGTTACAAGCACCCCGCTACTGTACGGCCCTGCGGGCCAGTTAACGTGCCGGTTAGAGACCGCTTAGTTCATCATCACCAAGCACAACCACCAACAACCGTTCCGCCGATTTTGGCTTTTCCGTCCGGCTCGGGCTTTGACTTCATCTAATTCTCGACAATCCAAATTCCTACACTTTTACCCTTATTGTGCCCTTATTTCCCCTTATTTTCCCCTTATTTGGAGGCGAGTGTGTATTTCTATATTTCTGTATAAATTAAAGGAGAACAGTATTATTTAGGAATGTAAATATTTTTATATTAAATAAAGACTCTGATCTAGTCAAAGCTTATACTAAAACTATAAACTTAAATGTTTATTATATAGCTAGCCCTGCTTAGAGAAGTTTATGTGTACAAATACTGTTAAATTGTTATTGAAAATAAACCTAATTGAAGAAAGCATATAGAGTCAATGGTGGGAAAGATAATAGCTGGGATTAGTGTGATAAAAATATACTAACTAAATGTAATTTGAAGAAATACAAACAAAATACACCGCCATTTCATTGAATCACACATTAGATATAGAATAACAACTTAAGCAACGGCGTCCGATCAACTGTTGGAGAAAACAGAAAGGTTACAGAATAAAGCCATAAAACAAATTTTTATTTTTTAATTATTGGAATGCGATTAGAAACAACACTCGAAAAATAAATTAAAATTTATTTTTAAGGCTACGAAGAAGCTTCAAAAGTATTTTGTAACAAATACATAATTCACAACTTACATTTATAACCATAGATTATTTAGGACATTTTTGTAATGAATAGTATTATCATCAGAAAACAGCAAACATTCTTAACGTCTTTTCACATATATTTTTAGATATTTAGATTTAATTAGGTGCTTAAAAAATGAATTTAATAAATTGTTGAAAAGGCCTAATGAGGTTTATATGCACGATCTTTGGAGCTTATCTACAATGCCGAGCAGCGGGGAAAATGTTTGATTAATTCCATGTTCATTCGCCCGCGATAGATATATTCATGACATATTGGTACATAATTAGACAACGAATTTTTTTTTTGAAAATGTCTACACATTTTTGATGGTCCATATCTTTAAAACGGATTAGTGTCAAAATTAGCAAACACAAAAAGACATCTTTTCAGAATCACTCACAAAAATATTTGTCTTTAATAAAAGAAAACCGTTTCTCTGACAAACATTTCTTTGTATTTAATCCTAAATAATCTCTAAATAAAGACCAAAAACAATATCTTTTAGTCAACTGAAATTTCGTTTAAAAGGCATCCGCTTCTTATTGTAAATTCTTCTTTTTCCAAATTTTACTTAAAAATACTATACAGGTTTTATGACATTGCTTTGTTCTTAAAGTTTAAATTTGTGTAAATTATTTAAATATAATATCAACCTAGACGTTTATTTTACGAACCATTTAAGATCTGATCCGTTTGATCAACTTACTTCCAATAATCACTTTTTTTCTTTATTTGACTCTTTTCAATTTCCATTTTAAATTAAGTAAATATGTTTCTCTATATTATCTATTACTTTACCTTCACATTCTGTTTGTGATTTATTGCACACATTTTAAAACTAAATTTTTAAAGCAAACGAATTGTACTATTTGATTTTTATTTTTTATTGAAATCCAATGAAACTTTAGATTGCTATGATTTAACAGCGCAGGTTCTCCACAAATGCTTTAAATTCAGGTCTACTAATTTACATTGTCAATTAAAGCTACAGAGTAAATATTTAAAATTTGCATCACCACACATAACCTTCCCCATTTTATCGACGTGGGATTACTGAAATATGCGAAATATATAAAGCGGTTCATAACATGCCAACGTGCTATGAAAATTTTGTATGTCCCAATTTTTTTTGCAGATTTAAGTTTACAGTTCGCGAGCCTGATTTTTTCAATAAAAATAATTCACCAGAAAGAACTATTGCCATTGCCGAGCCTCCTCTTCGAGTACGGTCCAGGACTTCTTCTTTCAGGTCCACAGTTCCTCCTGCCAGATCTATAGTTTCTCCTGTCAGGTCTACAGTTCGTCCTACAAGATTTCCTACTTCTGACAGATCAGGATATGGACTTGCAGAACCTTGATTTATTCGGCTTATTCTCGATGTTAATGAAGGCCGGGTATATCAACTTCGCAGATACAAATTTATCGCAAATACACCACTTGACATGCAGAGAAAAAAGAATATTTATACGCCAATTTCTACCCAAGAACAAATTGTGTTATCAACATTCGATGGTTGCGTCTATGCTATGTTGGATAATCATAATATTCTTGCAGAAATATATAGATATGATTATCTCAATCACATTTAAAATAAAAGACGGGCAAAAATAAACATGGCAACGACTACTCAGTTTACGAAATTTAACGTACTTAAATCTTCTTCAAGGAAGTTTTTTTTTTAAACGTGGACTTCTTTGAATTTCTTCGAAGAATTCTTGGAATTTTTTCTATTTCTTTGAAATCTGCAGAATTCGTTTAGCAGTTCATTAAAAAAGGCATAAGATCAATTTTACTAACCTTATATAAGGCGAAAAAAATGATCCCATGGATGATTATGCATCGGGCTGAGAATATTTCATATCGCCCGACTTCGAATTATTAGCCGAAGTTGACATGACGGAATTATCTAAATAATTGAAGTCTTACCCATTAGATTAAGAGACTGTTGACAATTTACGTAGAAGAGAAAAATTGACTAACAAAAAAGGCAACAACGCCAATTCTAAATTCTGTCAATTTTTGTTTTCTGAAGCCAGCAAGATCCATATAACAAATTATATGCTTTACATGTTAATGAACAATGTTTTGCCTAATTGACAGACTGACTTAATTGTCAATTACCGAATTTATGATGACCGCTTCAAACTCTTGGCGTTACGTTCATAAATCTTAGATCTTTATAGGTGTACAAGCTGCAGTAGTTCTGATCTTGATTCCTGATAAATACACTTTCCAATTTACAAGAAAGGAACATGAAAAACACTATGACCTAATTCGTGGGTTCAAAGTCGAACACTTGAAAAAAATAGCGATATTTGGAAAATATGGTTTGTATTATTTAGGATGCGTTGATGGGATTTCGAGAGCAGATAATTCAGGGGGCGACTGATGGCCAATTCACGATCATACAATGAATATTGTCGCCAGGTACCAAAGAAACTCAATTTTAAGCAGAATTGTATTACTGTAATTGCAAAATCTAGAAACCCGAGGTGATCTCTTATTCAGAGCCATTCATAGAAACTTTGCAGCTTTTGGAAGTCTTGTGACTGTCTTGTGTTTTAGCAATGAGGAAAGAAATGTACGTGAACATGATTACAGGCACAAAAGGAGGCTACTCAAACAAGTAGTCAAAGAAAGCAAACAAAAAATAAGAACAGAATAAGAGAATAAAATGCAAAGCGACTTTGAAGAAAGCAAGAAACTGCTTGTTACAACATTTATGGGAAGTAACAGTGCAGAATTTTGTCGACATGAGAAATAGTAAAGCTGGCATTCTATATAATGCAGTCGGAATACTCGACGCTTTGAGGGACTGTTTTCAGGTATTATTCGGAGATGAAGCTTGAAGACACCACAAGTTCGATTTAGAACACGATGCGTTAGATAATTCAATTCAGGAAGTCTGCGTCACTTAGGTTTGGGGATATAAAAGGGATATGGTCAAAAACTTTAACAATAATATATAATAATAATTAAGTACTGTAAGTCAAATACGCAGAAAAAAATCTTGACAGAGGGGGATACCAGATTTTGTGGAACCAATCTTGTCCATGTGGGCTGCAACTCTATCGGTTCGAGGTTGGAGGTACGGGATCTCAATTCTTCGGGATCCCGCGTACGATGACTGCGCTTACTGAAGCAGAGCTGCAGCAGATTGATTTTGTAATTTACAGTAACAATAAGAAAAGTAGTTGGCGTGCGACCAATCTGTCTTCATACCAAAATTTTCTCTAGAATTAAATATTTTTTACAAATGATGCACTTGGAAGGTATTGTGTAATAACGAGTCCTGAGAAAAATAGGTTGGGTAACGCCAATCTTCATTTAAACCTTAACCTTAGTTTTTTTAGCAATTTGGTATTTATTTATTTGTAATGTAATGCAATGTAATGTAATTTATTTATTAAGTCCCTAGGGCCAAAGAGCTCTCAAAAATACAAGTGATACATCTACTAAAACTATAGCTATTTATAAACTCTGGTCCAAAAAGAATATTAATTACTATTCTTAGTACTGTTTGAGGAATATAGTTCTCGATGAAAAACTTATTAAATGATCGTTAGGAATAATAAAAAAAGACAGAAAAAGTACGTAGCATATAGAATTTTCACGACCTACCAATAAGTGATTTCAAGTGTAGGATTGTATATATTGAGCAAATAATCAAAAAATAGTTTCCTTAAGTGAAAGATCTAAGAAGCCTAACTATGAAGGGTCTTTGCAACCTATAGATTCTGTATATCGGATCTGTGAGTACCATTTTTCTTTCACGAAGCCCAGACTTAGTGGGCTAATTGTTATCTTTGCTGAGAAATATATCTGAAAGATACTATGGCTTTTAACTGTATATACGATTAAAATGTGAAGTGCCCATGAACAATCGTCTTGTCTTGGCCACATTCAGAAATCCAGCTCTTAAGCGATATGGCGTTATGTGATCATATTTTGGCAACTCATAGATGAAGCGCATGAATGCATTTAGTGCTCGCTCAAGTTTTAAATTAAGTTCCTCCGTAATATCATCGTATAGAATACTCCGATAATCAAAATACGGAAGAATTAAGCTCTTTACCAAAAGAATCCTGGTAGCCGTCGGCAAGGATTCCTTGTTTCTTTTCAGCTGTCGCAACACCGTGAAAAGGTTTCTCGAAATTCGCACTACCTGCTGAATCCAGAAGAGTGCGGTTAAGCAAATGACCCAAATCTCTTACAATTTCAAAAAATGCAATTTTAAGGAAATCAATTTTTAGTTAAGGAAAGTTACTTAAAGTGTCCAGGGATCGGGCAAAAGTTGCTCCTATAATAATTGCTTTAGTCTTGGTCAGATTCAGTGCCAGCCCATAATTCTGACCTCATTGTACCACTAAGGCGATATCCTCTATGATCAATTCCAGCATACTTTTCAGGGAGGCGATTGTGCTTGCAAGATAAAGTTTAAAATCATCCGCGTAGTTATGGTATTCACAGTGATTAGATCCTGCACATAATTCCCGTGTGTATAGATTAAAATGAAGGGGTGCTAAAATAGAGCTCTGTGGGACTCCACACTCATGGCCTCGCTAGCTGAGCATGACGTTTTCGTTTGCGCCCTCGATAGATTGCCACTTTATAGCCTCGATAGAGGATAGAAAGTCTAGACAGTGCCGATTAAGCAGACATTTTTTTTTATCACAGAAAATAATAAAAGATTCTTTGATTCTGTTTGTATACAATTAAAGAAGAATATATTACTTAATTTTTTTTTCATCAATTTTAATCATTTAAAATCAAAAGCTCTCAAATTCTCAAGATTCATTAATCATAATTGTTAAATTTTCGTGGACCTATTCTGTCCAAAATGTCACAAATATTTCTACTATAGTCTAATCGACGGTGAATCAAATAAACATTCTAAGTAATTAAAAAACTTATAGCTTTGTCACCGATAGTGTTATCGTATTTTAAAGGCATCAGTTGTTTGCCTTAACGCTTGGGTTAACCTTGTCGCCGAACATTGTGTATATAACTTATGATATGAGTTTCAAAAAATATAGTAAATCAATTTTTTTATGAAAATTCTTATGGATATGTAAATATTCCAGAACAAGAAGCTATTTTTCAGATAACGCATATAGGGCTAATATACCAATCAGTCTGCCATCTACTTGGAAAAAATGAGGGCCGTTTGTACTTCGGCCTTATCTATCTCAATCATCCTTAATTCTATTGGTGAATACAATAATTTTACATACATAATTTGTTTCAAATCTGCCAGCCTCGCGGAAAAATTTTCGTCGCTTGATAGTTTGAGCGCGCTTAGGGCGCACGAATATCGGTTCTCGCAGTAATTTGGTGATTGTGAATTCTCATTAGTTAAAGCTCCTTCGGCTTCAACAAACACATTCTCATCACGCATTTCGTGCTTCGTACTCGAGTTTATCCCGACTTTGTTGATTGCATTTTCTACCGCATCGTGTTCTACATCACAGTTGTGGTACCCTATTGCTATAAAAAATTTTCAAAATTCGCTCTCCTTTAGAATTTTTGTCCGAAATAGCTGACTAAGGAACTTGGCAGTTAGCTTAGGACAGTAAGAGAATGTACCAAAGGCCAATCTAATAAATTCATTGTTTAAAATGTCGTCGTGCTAACAGACAGACAGACATTTGACGGACATTTGACAAAAACTTTGGGGGTGAAATTTGACACAAATTTCCGATTAGAATGCAATAAATTTTTATCATTTTTGCAACAAAAATTTGTCTGGTCATATCCGAATTATGAATAATAAAATATAAAATATGATGTAAAAATAATAATAACATAATAATATAATATAAAATATTAGAAGACCACAACTGTGATGTAGAACACGATGCGGAAGAAAATTCAATTAACATAGTTTGGGTCACTGAGCTTAGGGACAAAAAAACTACATTACCTACAATTACAATTTCCATTCTTGTTTATATTGGTAACTTTTTTATGTTGGTTTGTGCAAAAGTGAAAAAGATTTGAAAATAATTAAAAGTTATACAAGATTTTTAATAATTTTGTAAAGTTTCATAAAGGTGAAACACATTTTTTTCAGGTTCCGAAGAAAAATTAAAATAATATTTCATTTTTAAAAATTAATTTTAAGAGATTATTTAAAAAGGTTTTAAAAGATTTTTAAAAAGTGCCAAAAAAGAATCTGAAAGATTGTAGTGTAATTTTTTTAATTTTTCGGAAAAGATTTAAATTTTTAGAGATTAGAAGATTTAGAAGGTGTGACAAGATTAAAAAAAATTGTGCTTATATTCCTGTGAAAATTTTAAATAATTTTTTATTTCTTAAAATAAACTTTAAGAAAAAAATAAGAAAAGTTTTTAAACATATCAAACGATTACCTAAAATTTTATAACAGATTTTAGAAGATTTCGAACGATATCAAAACTAAACTTTAGGAGCTTTCAAATAATTTTAAAAGTTTTGAAAAGAATGAAAAAATTATCTTAAAATTTCAGGGAAAATTTAGAAGATTATAATAATTTAAAAAAATTTTATATGAAATTGGAAAATGAAAAAAAATCACTCAGTATTTTAATATCATAATATTTGGTGAAATCTTATAAAATAAAAAAATCTTCTTTAAAATCTTTGAAATTTTTTTCTGACCCATCTGAAATTTAAAAAAATCTTCTTTTTTTAATTTTTAAAAATATTATTAAAAATATATTTACATTGATTTAAAAGGAATCTAAAAATACTCATTTTCTTGTTCTCACTTCTCATAATTTAATTTCAACATGAATTTATTGAAACACTTCGAAAAATAATTTTTGTATTATTTAAGTCATGCTGAAGATAATAAATATTCGTTAATGGTATTTATTTAAGAAAGACTAAACAAATGTTAAAATATTTTAGCTTCATTACAAATTATATTTGCTTAAAACATGTCACCTTTAAGAATTCGTTATTTAATAAAATTGTAATAGAAAACAATATTTTATGATTTCTCATATTCCTTCTTAGTAATATATAGACATATCTTAAATTATTTTCATTATATAGCATAATTATATTGTAAGGCGGCATTATATAAAAAAATAATTTTTCATCACTATTATTATCAGTATTTAATATCTGGGACAAATACAGAAAAACGAAAAAAATAATTGGTAAACGACAAATTAGCGAAAAAAATTTCTGAAAATATAAATTACCCAATTATAAACTGACCTTATTTATAATTTCATAATAAGCTCATAAATTAATAATTAATAAACTATGTTCAGCAGTTCTAATTCTAAGGAA
This sequence comes from Druon quercuslanigerum, assembly GCA_010014905.2. Taxonomy (NCBI): domain Eukaryota; kingdom Metazoa; phylum Arthropoda; class Insecta; order Hymenoptera; family Cynipidae; genus Druon; species Druon quercuslanigerum. The sequence goes on from JAAAKG020136901.1 coordinate 8,520, forward strand.
TTAAAATATTATTGGATATTTTTAAATTCGAAATTTTATTTTTTTTCAACTAAAAATCTGATCATTATGAGAAATTTGGGAAATTTCATAATTCGGTAGTAATATATTTGTGGAAATTTTTTCATAAATTTGTGTATTTGTTACTTATTGTTGTATTAGTTTTTCAAGGTTCTGATTATCCATGCAATTAGTTTGTTTGTTTGAATTATGTAAATTATGCTTCTTTTTCTCATATTTAAAAAATTAATAAGCAGGTTCATAATTCTCAATTACTATCTGACACTACATTATGAAGAAAAAACGATTTTAAAGGGTTTTATGTATTTTGATGTATTTTTGCTATGGCACTGTATCATTTTGTAGAAAAAAGGTGCTACTAGCACCGCCGCACGGCCGTTTCAAACTCACGTGACACATTTCTTAGATTGGACAGTACAGTGGAAACACCCCACTGGTATAATCTTTGACGAGATCAGAGTCTATATTGAAAAGATAAATGTTTATAACTCAAAATATTATCCTCTCACTTTTAACTACATCGAAGTTTCGAAATGTTAACTCGCCTCACAATATTGTGACAAGAGTTTCATAAAATACAAACGTGAATTGAAAAAATATAAAGCCCCTCTTCCTTTTTGCAGATTTAGGTTTACAGTTTGATTTTTTATGTCATAGTGACCCTATACCTGTTATTTCTAGTAGCGTGGAATACCTTTTTTTGAATTCTTCTTGTAAAAATAATTCGCGAGAAAGGACTCTTCCTGCTTCCGATCCTCCTCTTCGAAGCAGGTCCACGTCTCCTCCTGCCAGATCCCTGATTTCTCCTGCCAGTACCATAGTTTATCCTGCAAGGCTTTCTACTGTAGACGGATTGGGATTAATGTGATCTTTTATAAGATTTTCATTATTTTTATCAATTAATTGCAAATGTCTGTTTTCTATAAAAAAAAATTCTTTTCCTACAAGGAGCACATACTTTTTAACGATTTTCTTCATGATTACTCATTTTGAGATAACTATTTGTTTGAAAAAATAAATACTATTTATAATTCTTTTTAACAAATCATTAACCAATCGAAATGAAGAATCGTATTTGAATCTTAATACAAAATTGTCCTATAATTTTGGAATTTAAAATTATTCTAGCCCTAAAGTGTAAAAATGCTCATTTTTCGCATAAAGATTCATTTTTGTACTTTTACATTATATTATCTTATAATATTGAAATGTTAGGGCAATTTATTTGTCAAAGTCGGATATATTTCTTGGCCTTTTTTGACCTGCGCGATCAAATAAAAAAAATTTTAAAACGGCAAAAATAAGAAAAAATGAAAAATAACCCAGGGAATGATGCTCTTAAAATCCTTATAAAACCAACTTAGTCTGCGTATATCTAAAGAAGAAAACGTCTTTTAGACCTATTAGTTTGGGAACTGCGAGGTTTCAAAAATTCATTTTTTTGTGCATTTTTTACAATAAACGGAAAAATTTTGTTTTTGGGAGATACTTCGTTTCCGGCAAGTCACACGACAAAATTTCTATAAAATAAATAAATGTAGAGTCAATGTAGCGTAAGTTAAAAAAAAGAGTATCCTAGCCCGAATGGGTCACGAAATATGGCTCTACATTTATTAATTTTTTAGGAATTTTGCCGTGGAAATTGCAGGAAACGAGGTATTTTCAAAGAACAAAACTTTTGCGTTTTTGGACGAAAATACCCGAAAAAATTTAATTTTTGAAACATCGCGATTCCCAAACCGATACGGCTAAAGAAATTTTTTTAGATGTACGCAAATTTTTTTATGCTCTATTTTATAATCTGGAATCATCAATGCAAATTGAATATGACGCGATTTATTTTGAAAAAAACCTAAACTCTACTTTTTTGCCCCTAAGAGGAAAAAATTGTGAAATTTGGTCAAATTTGACTCATGACCTATTAAAGATAGAGAAATGTTCTTTTTTTGGAATCCCAGAAAATTAAGTCTACTTTCACTCATCTGTGAAACACTTTTCGCTGAAAATTAAAAAAAGTGGGGACTTTTCAATATACCATAACTCTGAACCTATTAAAGATAGCGAATTATCTTTTTAAAAAATTTTCTCATAATTGTTTTCTATTTCTTTCTGCTGTTGAACATTTTTCTCTAAAATGCAATGGGAATCATCCGTCCACGCACACGTGATTTTTAGAAATGCTTTAAAAAATCCGAGTTACCCTCGTATTCGTGGTCGTTTTTTGAACGATCCTAATTTGTGTGCATGCTCATTCAGCGCCCTCATTTTAATTGATGTATTTAAAAAAATAATGCCAGTAACGATTTTAATCAACAAAAAATTCAACAAGGCACAAAATTCATAAAACATAAAATAATTTTAACGATTATTTTTAAAACGTCCAAACGTTTTAAATTTGTCTGTTTTGAGGCGCCGATAGTGTACGATGTATACTCACACAGTGACAGACACTCATCAGCGCCCTCTAAAATGCAAAACGCGTATTCTTTCGCTATGATTGCTATACTGAAAAGGACTGCGGAATGCATGAAACGATTAATTTGGAAACCTCAAGATAATGCCAATTAACCAAAAAGAAAATTAACGTTTCACAATGTACTTCCACATTAATAAAAATAAAAATTTGAGAAATTTAAATTAGATTGAAATCTAAATCAAAAATCCTCCTTAACGTCCAATTATTAAATTGATGAAAACTCCTGCAATCTGAATACATTCTGGTTAAAAACAAAATTTTCAAACAAAAATAAAAAAGAGGAAAGAAAAATGGGAAGGCAATCAATCACATCCCCTTCCTTCTCTTTTCCTTTCTTTCATCTTTTTTATTATTAATATTATCAAATCACAAATAAGGGAAAAAAGGAACATCAAGAATAAAAAAAAAATATTTTAATAAATTTAATGACATAACCAACGTTTCGGAACTCATACAGAAGGAAGGAAATGTGGTTGGTTCCCTTCTCATTTTTCTTTCCTCTTTTTTATCTTTGTCTGAATTTTTTGTTTTGAACAAAAATTTGTTTAGATTGCAATTAGAAAAAGATTTTTTGTGTTTGACTGTTTTGTGTGGTCCAAATTTGGTCGTTGGATTCTTGCTTTTTAAAGGAGATTTCATTAATGAAAATAATAATTTTTGATTGTCATTTTTCTGTCTACTGGTCCAATGAATAGCTGAACTTAACCAAAATATAGACATTAAAACAAAACAAAACAAAAAAATACATTGAACCAAATAGTTGAATTTTTGATAAATAAAATGAAGCGTAAATATTTTAGAAAAACCAGCTATATTCCAAGATAAAGAATTTCAGGTATATTTATATAATAAATAATTAAAATTAATGCGGCAATATGCTAATCAGTCTTTTATACACTTGGAAAAAATGAGGGTCGTTTCTAGTTTCTTCTTCCCTATCTCAATCATCTTTAATTCCATTGGTGAATATATTAATATAATATATATTATTTGAAAATAAATTTGTATCATTTCTAAATAGGAAAAATTGTCTTAGGATATCCTCGTTTTATTTCAAATTCTTTATTAGTCAAATTCAATTAAAAAATATTATACAGGTTTTATTCTCTTGTTTTTTCTGGAAATTAGATTCATGATCAATACGAGGGGGGACCCAAAAGTAACGGGAATTAGGTGGTGGGGGGACCGCGGAGGGGGGGATCGGGTTCTCCACTGGTTCTCTTCCAAGCTGCTACTCTCCCAAGTCAGTGTGCAAAGTTCATTTGCTGTGAGTGCATTCGTTCGTCCGTAAGAATTTTTCTAGTGAAACGACTTTTTCCGTTTCGGCGAAAACGTGAAATGGCTGAGTGCGGAGAGCAACGCGTGGCTGTAAAATTTTGTTTTTTGTTAGGAAAAACACCCGCGGAAACCCTTGTGATGCTGAAAACAGCTTATGGGGATAATGCTTTGAGTAAAACGCGTGTGTACGACTGGTTTTCGCGTTTCAAGAATGGAGAGATGTCAATAGAAGACCAACCTCGTTCTGGGCGCCCCTCGACTTCAAGAACGGACGAAAACATTGAAAAAATCAACACTCTTGTTCATGAAGACCGTCGCCGAACCATCGATCAACTTTGTGAGATGTCTGGATTGTCATGGAGTTCAATTCAGAGGATTTTAACTGAAGATTTGAACATGAGGAGGATTGCAGCCAAATTTGTTCCTCGCCTTCTCTCCGACGATCAAAAGGAGCGTCGACTTCAGGCCTGTCTTGAGCTGCAAAATCAGTTGGATGAAGACCCAGATTTTTTTCTCAAGGTTATAACTGGCGATGAATCATGGTGCTATGGCTACGACCCCGAAACAAAGCAGCAATCAAGCCAATGGAAGACACCTCTCTCGCCTCGTCCAAAAAAGGCACGCCAAGTGAAGTCCAACATCAAGACATTGCTCATTTGTTTCTTCGATTGCAGAGGTATTGTGCACGCAGAATTTGTTCCTCCAGGCCAAACGGTCAACCAACACTTCTACTTGGAGGTTTTGAGAAGGTTGAGGGAGAACATCCG
>JAAAKG020136902.1:0-64532 GCA_010014905.2 Druon quercuslanigerum
TCCCAAAGTTTCAGCTCGATCTTTTATTTAAAAAAAAGTTCTCTGGTCCAAAAAAATATTCAGTGAACTGAAAAAGTGAGTCGGTAATAATGGTATTTCGCTGTGTCGCATGCCCTTAATGCAAAGAATAATTCTCTGCTTAGCATAATCCACAAAAAATGTATATATTAAAAGAAAAATTATAACCAGAAAAATGTAAAAAAGGTAATGAATTAAAAATTAAGAAATTCTACATTTGTTATACGATTTTCTTCCTAACTTCTCACGAAAACACAACTTCTCCTTTTTAATATTGCAGAATGTAAAATTACATGTTAGGGGAAATAACTGCAATAAAACCGCAAAAAGATCGGTTTAATACACAACGCCACCTGCAATTAAATGCAAATTAAATGAATTTTGAACAATCTTTCCACTCAAACGTACTTTGTTCAATTAGACGCTTACTTTTGTAAGGTTATGTTCCAAATGATGGTTCTCGTAACATAAACCTCTCACTTTTTATTCAATGAACAATTTTTTAAATATTCTCTAAAATTAATATTTATACTTGGCTTCGAGTCTTCTTGAATAGTGACGTGATTTGAAAAAGGTGACTATGAAGGGAAATGAGGGGCAAAGTTACTAAAAGTTACGTTTCTGACTGTTTGCTATTCATGAATATTGATATAGATATATTATCTAATACTAGCTACATGTTATACGATTATACTAAAAAATGTGATTTAACGATAACTGGTTTTTTTAAAGTAACGTACCCATGATTGCGGTTTACATGCTTTACTCTATAGCCATATAATAGTTGGCGATTGGGGCCTACTGGAACTTCCTTGACTTCATCTGCGGACAATCGTGTAACCTTACCATTGATCATGTTGATTTTTACCCGTACTTTAGAGTAAAGTCTAGCATTGTATGTATATATTCCAGCAAGAGTATCAGTATCGGCGTCCAATATTGCAAATACGTCTCCATCGAATGTTGATAATACAATTTGTTCTTGGCTTGGTATAGGCCTATACAGATTCTGTCCTTCGAGCAATTCAATTGTTCGATCGGCAGGAAAGCTGAATATTCTAAGTTCAAATTGCCGGTGAGGATTTTTATAGGAAATGAGTCGAATAAATTTAAGTTGATTAAGTCCGTAGCCCAGTACGTTCAAAGAAGAAAGCCTGGTAGGTGAAGTTCTATTTACGGCTGAAGGAGACCGGGTCCTTAAACGAAGTGGAGGTTTGTCATGAGAAGAAGGGGTGGTCGAGGAATAAGGTCCAGCAGGTGGATGTAGTGTATAAGAAGCAGAAGAAGATGTGTCGCCACGAGGAACACCAGGAATAGGGGCTCCATTAGGCAAACATTCAAACTGAAAACTTAACTCTGTAAACACGATTAGAAGATTACATTTTTCAAGGAACAAATCTTTTTTTCATGATTTTCGTAGCATCTGGCCGGTGAAATAATCTGACAATTAGCTCTTCAAATTTGTATTGTGCTGCATGGGCAAAACTTAAAAATAATTAAGTAAATGATTTTGATCGAAGAAATTTATAAAAATAAGTTGCAGAATATTTATTACGTGGTTATTCTGTTCTTTTGCTAATAGCTTCAATTGAATAAAATACTTAGAATTAAAATATTTACAAATTTTGCGCAGTTATAATGCCTAATATAATATAAAAAGTCCATAATGTAATATATAAATAAACAGTTATGTAAAAAATTAAAATCAATACAAATTACTAAATACCTTAATTCGCTCAACATTTATGTTTAAGGGAAAAAATGGACTAACCGTGTTTCAATAAGAATCTGTTAATGGAAGAATACAATATTTCTGTGGAAAGCCTAAACATATTTCTAATGTTATGAATATATGATATATGAATATATTCACCAATAGAATTAAGGATGACCAACAAGGTATAAGCTAGAGTATAAACGATCCACATATTTTGCAACTAAGGAAAAACTGAATAATTCGTCGACGAAGATTATTCCTTAAGGTGTATTTAAAGCATATTATGATGCTTTGACAATGTGATGATGTAATGTTTTGTAATGATGCAATAAGATGTTTTGATAATTTGCATTTGTTGTTCGAATCGCTATCTTGTTGACGATAGATGTAAAACTTGTCCTTCTAATATACTTATATTTATCTTTCATGAATCAGACCTTCGCAATAAATTTGTTTAACTCAATTACTCTATCTGCGGCAAAAATAAGCGATCTATTCAAATAGCATTAGGATAAAAATGCAGTCTATGCCAGAAATTTGTTCATCCCTTTACAAATTTTTCGGACGCTGAACATCTTTCTAAGTGTGTTTTGCAAGTTTCAATATGATATATGTCTATGATATATGTATTCTCGTCTATTTCTTACGTATTATTATTTATAGTGGTGTTGTAGAATATTTATGAACATTAGTTAATAAATTTTCCATTATTCAAACAAATCGAATTGGTTTAAAGAATATTTTTTTCAAAAATTTATATTTTTCCTAGCTCGGAGGAGGGCCAGAGAGGGAACTATCCTCGGAACCAAGGGAACCAAGATTACCAGAAAAGAGCTCAATAAATAAGGAAAGATAATTTGCAGGTGGATTAAAATATTTCTCTGTAATGTGGGGAAAAATAACTACTGATCCTGTAAACCGAGAATTCGTAAGGGGTTATGTAATCCCGTTTGCACCGACACCTCAGCAGGATTGCTTGCCAGAAGAGGTTAGAATAACAGGTCAAGCTTTGACTGTTCGTAAATAAGCAATTAACAAGTTATTTGGGAAAGGAGCAACTTCAGACTCTGAACTCATTTTAATAAAAAGATGTTCATTTCCAAAAGTTTACTAACAGACATTCAGTGGTGGATTAGGACCATCCCTGCAACTAATAACCCGATTGGTAAACTAGATTACAAAATTGAGATTTTCGGATGCTTACTTATCCGAATGTGGAGCAGCTGATAACGGCGGAACAGTCCATGGCTGCTGGTATGAGCAAAAGCAGAAGTCACACATAAATTATTTGGAACTTTATGCTGCCTTTTATGGCCCGAAGTGTTTTTCCCGAGACTTGAAGTTATGTAAAATACTTCTGAGAATAGACAACACTACTGCTATCTCTTATATTAATAGAATAGGCAGTATTTAATTCCCTAAGTTAATCTGACTTTGCAAATTAATTTGAGGGTGGTGTACCTTTTGATTTTCGCGTCATATATCTTGTCGCGCGATAACGTAATAGCTGATAAAGAGTCTCGAAAACTACCTTCCGAAACGGAATGGGAATTCGTACCTTGGACCTTCAATAAAAATAAATCTACTTTTAATAACATCAAAAAAGATTTATTTGCCTCAAATAATAACACAAAATGCCCTAAATTCCTATCCTGAAAAGAGGACCCAGAGACACACGCAATTTATGCTTTCACGATTAATTGGATAAATAAAAATTTTATGCGTTTCCTCCATTATTAATGATTCTAAAAAACCTCCAAAAAATCATCTCAGACGAAGCTGAAAGGATAGTAGTAGTGCCGCTTTGGTCAGCGCAGCCGTGGTTCCCATTAAATGAGTTCCTTTTAGAAGAAACCCATCAAGGAGTGTCAAAAGATTCTCTTCCGGTAATAATTGCATCGTTGTCCAGGAGCACATACCGGTAATACGAAAAACTCTTACGCTTATGGTGGGATTATTGGGAAAATAATAATGTACAATCTCTAATCCTACCATCCCGGAGGTGTTGAATTTCCTAGAAAAAAAACATTGCAAGATGGAATCCTATTGAACACTAAATACTTATCGCTTCGCGATACCTTTATTATTAGCATATGATTTAGGTAAGGGTTCCACGATTAAGCGTTTCTGTAGAGGTTTCTCAAGTATGAAACCTTCTAGGCCGAAGTATAATGATATCTGGGATCCAGATTCAGTGATGACTTATTTTCTGGGTTTCTAGCCGAATTCAGATCTATCATAACAAAAGATGTCTAAAAAATTAGCGACACGGAATATTACAATCGCCGAAGAAGCGATAAAAATATTTATATATTTAACGACAACCTGAAGCTTTGTGTTGCAAAACTAGTTCAAGGTTATTTACATGAGACTAGCACCTTCAGGCCTAAAGATGAAAGGGCCCTTCTTCTGAAATTTAAAAAAACCTCACAACGCTGCGACAAGTCAAACAACTAACCGTTGGTTAAAGCAAACCTTAAATGGAAGTGGCCTGGATACATCTACTTATAGCGGCTATAGCACAAAACAATGCGTCCACTTTCGCAGCTCAACGTAAGGGCCTTAGCATTGATGTTATCAGGAAAACAGCAGACTGATCAGAAAAATTCAAAGTATTCGCTCGTTTTTATCACCGACCACTAATCGATTCTCCTCATGGCTTTGCTGCATCACTACATAATTGCTTTAAACGTCTACATTTGTTCTAGAGGATAAGACATCCAAGCATAATTCCGATTGAACTTCACTAAAGGTGAATTAAATTAAATACTAAAAATTTATTTAAAAACCCGTGTGTTATAGCAAGTAGAGTATTTATTTATTAGTAATATATCATAGACTGATGTTCATGTTAATAGAAATGTTATATTTGTATAAAAAATAGATACAGAAATACATTTGTTCAGAATGTTGAACACACTGGTGGGCGTACGAGACGAGAAACGAGTTCCTAACCTGATCTAATTTCCGCACATGCGGGTATGGAAGTGCTCTCCTTTCCCGCAACTGTTTCATGAAAGGATAAAACTATGACTGTGAAACATTTGAAAGTTTAAAGTGAAGGTTTCAATTTAACACGCCGAAGCCAGCCCTTTCCGACCAAACCGAATTTTGCATATGAGATTTGGATTAAGTTCGACGCTAGCCGTGAACTAATCCGCTAGTAGTGCAGCTGCGCTTCTTGCTGCCAAATGCATTAGTTATAAGAGAAAAATAATGAAATAATTAATAAAAGAATATTTCATGGGAAACAAAGAGCCTGAAATTTTCATTAATATATTCAAAGAAATAAAAACGTTCTTTTAAATATGCTAACGCTATCAAGACTTTTCAAGGTATAAAAAAATGTGTAAACCAGTACGAGTGTTTCAAAATAAGTTTGGAATAAGTGTTTAAAGATCCTTGATAAAAAAAAATGTATCTATAATATAAAATCCATTTTTAGAAATATAAGGGAAAGGTTCCAGGTCAGGAATATCAAAGATGTTAACCACATCAGCGAGTTTCCTTAAACTAGGGAAACTGATAGTGTTAGATAAGTAAGACATTGTGGCAAAATATTTTTGAGACAATTTTAAAATTGTAGGAATGACGTCACTTTGAACATTTTTGATGAATGATCGATTTTTATAAAATTTATTGGTGTTATGCAAAATGTTATAACCTTTTTTCTATTAAAATAAGGAGAAAAAAAGTAAAAATTTCAATTAAAAAAAAGTCAAAAAAAATTTGATTTCGATTGCTCATTTTGAGCTTGTCTTTTATTTTAATTTGTCTCATTTAAATTATTCCTTATGATTTTACCTTTCATTTAAAAAAGGTTGTAGCTTCTTCTGGTTTCCAAGTTATGCACTTTTAAGCTGAAGCGTGCAGTTCATTCTCCTGTGCAACGGTCAGGTCAAGATGCATACAGCTTTCTTTTTGTTTACTTTCTTCTGCCTATATTGATAGAGCCTACCAGGTCACAAAATATTCTTTCATGTGAAATCTCATAAAGTTTATTTATGTTGATTTTCCAATTCTATAAATACACCTGTACATTACCGAAAAAACTCTACAGACTGTTTAGTTCCATAGGCATTTCATTTTCGTTATAATCGTTTCCAGAGTTTAAGTGTTAATACGCTAGGAAACTTTTGGAAGAATTTGGAGCCATTAATACAGTCATTCGCTGTTATAAGCCGTTTAACAAAAAGGGCCATTGGATAAAAAGTGGTAAAGCAAAACCTGGCCAAATCACAAAAGGTATTTCTGCTGCAAGAAAATTATCTTCCGAAAGTATAGGAAAATACATTTGCGTTTTATGTTTACTTTCATTCGCTAATGATGCTGATCACAGCTTAAGAAATGTTATGAGACCTTCTGTCTCAACTACTTTTTCTAGCAATGCAAATAATAATTTTTTAATTCCAATTCACGATTAGCTCGATAAAAAGAATGATTCAGATGCTGAAGAAGTAGACAATATAGAAGCAGAAATAGAAAATGGTGATGATGAAAATGTTGTAAAAACAGAATATAAAAATCAAATGGTTCGCGATAAGGAAGCAATCCTAAATTTAAATAAAATTTTCACCGATTAATAATTTGAAGTTCTTGATATTCAGTTAGAGAAAGTATTTTATTTTAAGCGAAATAATAACAACGAAATAATTTAACAGGTTGATGAACTTAATGAAGAATTATCTGAAACGAATGATAAATCAGAAAAAGTTAAATTCTTAACTATGCTACCGACTAGTTGGGGAATTCGTCGCATACGAACTACGTTTTGCGTAGCATACAGTATGGCACGCATTGCGTCTAATCATAGATTAGGAAAACGACTTTCACAAGAGACGGAAACACTTGTCCATTTTTTTTATTATGACAACAAATTCAGCCGAGACATGCCTGGACAAACAGACTGCCTATCAGTAAAGAAGGATGGAAAACGTTCGTTGATGCAAATGCGAATACTTTTGGAAAAACCTCAAAGAGCTATACGTCACATTTAAGAAAAAGCATCCTTCCTGCGAAATTAGGTTTTCCAAATTCGCAGAATGAAGACCCACGGAGTGCACTTTGGCTGACAGTAGTGGCACGCATTCAGTCTGCGTTTGTAAAATCCATCAGAATCCGAAACTGATGATATCTGGAGCACGACTAAATCAGCTTGCAAAAGCCGAGACTGCGAATCATTTTCTTAGATCCAACAAAGATATTTTAAAAATAATGATATGCAGCACTGCCACGCCTAATTGCTAGTTACTAATATGTAAAGAATGCCCTGGAGTTGAAAAAATAGCAGAGTCTTTGGAAAACTTGTTTCATGACAAATTTATTGAACAAATTACATGCAAACGATGGACAGTGACTAATCGTTCAATGTTAGAAACTGTCGTAGATTCAGCTGATGACTATGTTCAAAAATTTAGCGACAAATTACCTGAACTTTTGAAGCGATTTTAGCGATTTTAGCGAAAACTTTTCTTCTGTAATTCAAGACTGTCTTCAAGATTATTACTGGAGTAATAAACAAATAACAATTCACCTATTCGTTGTCTAATTACAAGAAAATAGGGAATTAAAACACGAAAGTTATATGCTCATTTCTGAATGCCTCAATCACGATACAACTGCTGTCAATTTGTATATCAAGAAATTGATTAAAGAATTAAAGAAACGACATGCAGTAACAGAACTAATTTATCATACCGACGGAGCTGCATCAAAGTATAAAAATAAGTATGACTCTATTAATTTTTCCTATCATGAACAATATTTTAGAGCGAAACCTAGATGGAATTTTTTGCCGCGTATTAGAGAATAGTGAAAATTAACTTTTGTGATAATTTTATTATCCTATTGTCATTTTTTATTTGATTTCCTAATAGCTTTTTCTATCAAATCTTATATTGAAAATGTAAAATGTTTTGAGTATCAAATTATTACGAAACTAATGGAGGGCATTTAATGAATAGATGTTTCTTTTGATCAAAAAGTTTACAAAACTTATGTGTTATATTGTAGGGAAAGGAATATATTACTAAGTCTAAAACTATAAGGGACGGTGTAAAAGAAAAAGAAATTCCAGAGAGAATTTCAAAGTTATTTAACCTGGCTTTCGAGAAAAATTTTTTGAAAAAGGTTAAATTGCTTATCCCGTTGGACGAAAGCGGAAGCAAAACATCGATTAATTAAATGGGTTTACTCATTCCCTGCTGACGAAGGAAAAATTTCAATTTAAAAAAAAAATGTTTTCTCGGATTTATTTGCTTAGGTGAATAGTGAATAGAAGCTGTTAAAACAAACATTTTAAGTAAGAAGCCTTAAAAATTTAGCAGCTGGGCAATGTGAAAACTATGTTCAATTATCGGAGGATATAAAAAAAATCATTGAAGAGCATTGTGATTCAAATCATCCAAGAAGTTTTCCACCTCGAATATGACTAAAATCGGCTAAAATAAAAGATGTGAAATGTCTTTTTCATTTCCTAAGCGCCCCTGGAAAAGAATTATTTGAAAATTATTTTTCGCAATTTACTCAAAATAATTCTGCCGCAGACGACACAAATGTAAATCATAATGTCTTCATTATTATTCTGGTGGTCGGCTTGACCTTCCAATCGTCCGCTATTATACAGACGTTGATAATGCAGGAGGAGCTAGTAGGCGTACAGGACAGCGCTGAAGTCTAATTGCCTGATATGATATGATGTTAAATATTTTCTGAAATATTTTTTACAAAATTCCTATTAATGTAGAACTTATGGCAAGTTAAAAAAACAAAAATTCGTGTTTTGCGATTGCAGAAAAGAGTAACATTTTCTTGATTATTTCGAAAACTAATAAAGTTATCACATTTATTTACAGGACTAAAATTATTTGCGCAATAAAATTTCCTAATGAAATATATTATTGAAGAATTAAAATTCGACATGAAAAAATATATGACCAAGGGGCCAACATAAACAACGGGATTTTGAACGTATCCCCTTTTGATCGCCAATGGTTTAATTGAATCGTTAACCAAAAAGTCCTCCCGCTGCGCTACTATATTCAGGTATCGCTCTGCGGGCGCGGCTAGCAACTTTGAGTGCGCTATCAATATATACATGGAGAAAAATATCCTGTGAATACAGCATGGCGATTTGTTTGGATCGAAATCGCATTAAATCAAAACGAAATCGTGTCAATTCAAGAAAATAATAATTTGAATGTAGCCTACGGGAAACGTTGATTGTATTCATTGCACCTTGTTGTTTTAACACGGTGGCGCTTTAATTTAACAAAATTACGTGTATTTTAAACGGACTTGAAAATAAGTAGGCTTGCACTCGCTTGATACGTTTTTGGGAATAAAATCAGTCTTACGGTAGAAACTAGAGGATACGATATTAATTCCAAACGATCGCTACATAACTCGGAGCACTGTGTAAATGCAACACAGAGTTTGTTTCGCGCGAGTTGTAAAACGAATTCCGTGTTAAATAAACACGTCCCGTATTGTATTTACAAAATAGTTTTCGCCGTGTAGAAATGGACCGATAACTCTGTGAAGAGAACAAAAAAGGGCTCGAGAGAGAGGGAAATGTGGAGTTTGGACCTTTCTTTTACTAGATAAAGCTGAATTTTCAAGATCATTTTCGCTGAGTGAAGTTTGATGAGGCACAGGACCGTGCTTTGTATCGCGAATGCCATAATAATATGGCGTCGATTGCACCTTTCATCATTTATTTTATTTATTTTTCAATTGAATAATTAAATTTTAAACCAACATTTCAAAATTAAAACTTTCAGTCCCAAATAACGAGCATTCATAATCAAAAAAAGTTTGATTTTATTATAGGTTTAGTGCGCATTCAAGTTAAGAAACGGTTAATACGGTGTAACAGTATCTTCCTATTTACCGGGGATTATTTTTAACCTTTTACATTATTTTCAAGTTATTTATTATTTCAGTTGACTGATTTTAGAAAAAGATCTTGAAATTTACCAGAAATTAGATTAATTTTTGGTAAAAGTAGTGTGGCATTTTAAACTTATTTTAATGATATTTATTTTCATTTAGAGGTTCGTTTAATTTGCGTTTACTTTTTCCTGCTCAGTAAATTGCAACCAACAATGTGAATTGGTTCCAATACTAAAAGCACATTAAAACAAGCTTTAACTATTATATAACTAAAATTGAATAATTTAAAGAACAGCAGTTAAGTTAACCTACAAAAATTCTAAATCACTTTTTTCTTTAATAAACAATGGGCTGTGAGTTTATTCAAGCAAGATATGCTTGCGAATTTTAAATTTTAATAACTTGTTAAAAAGAACTGGATTGGATTTTCCTCCAATATAATTATCGTGAAATTAGGTGCAAAGTCATTACAATAATGTCGCACACACCTTGTGATAATTTATAAAAATTCCCTCACTAAATGCCATAAAGCACAGCGAGGTCTCCACTGAACATGGAGTTCAAAGTCAGTACATTCATGCGCATACTAAATAAAATTAAATTCCCCCGAACTGACTTCTACTACGCTAATTCAAAATGAATCAGGATAGTAGACTTGAAGTAACGTTGCTAATGATGAAGTAGAATCCTCAGAAATAGCGTTCCTTCAATAACGTCCCTTTTTTAACTTTAAAGCTCTGTCTTAAGTGACAGGTAGCCAGAGAGACCAAGAGAGTTGCTTCCTCGTAGATTGTTGAATTAGAAGAAAGACATGGTACCGATACCGGGATCAATATATAAGGTGCATTAGACGCATCCCCACTTAATAGCCAATTTCGCACGCAGTCGATCGCATGATTATTTATTTTAAACGGACGTGAAAATAAGTAGGCTCACACTTGCTTGAAACGTTTTTGAGAAGAAAATCAGTCTCCCGGTAGAAACTAGAGGTTGCCGTGTTAATTCTAAACGGTCGCTACACTAAATGGATCGCCGTGTGGATGCAACACAGAGTTCGTTGCGCGCGAGTCGTGAAACAAATTCCGCGTTACATCAATACGTCTCGTGTTGTATTCACAGGATTTTTTTTCTCTATATAGAAATGGACCGGTAACGCTTTGGAGAGAACAGAAATAGACTCCGGAGAGAGGAAAAGGTAGGATGTAGACCTGTCATTTACTAGATAAATCTGATTGGTCGCGAGCATTTTCACAGCGTGAAGTTTTATGAAGCACAGGACCGTGCTTTGCATCGCGAATGCCATAATAGTGTGACGTTGATTGGACTTCCGTCATTTCACTTCAGTCAACAAAGTAACCACGCCGCTTTTCATGTTTATATTTACGCGTCCACTGTTGCAAAAACGTCGCCAGCCGGTGTTGCTAATACAATTAGTTCTTGGATTGGAATATCTTTATAGTTATTCGATCCGCGGTATACTGAAATTAGTTTATCAGCAGGAAAAGTATATCTTTGAAGTCCGAAAAGCCGGTTCAAATTCTTTTTGAGAATAAGCAGAATAAACTGAAGCTGGTCAAGACCATATTCAGATCCTTCGGAAAAAAGAAGCTTAGTAGGTAGAGCCATGTACCTAAGGAGGCAGGAGAAAAAGACCTAGCGCAAGAATGACGATTCTTAGTAGAAAAAGAAGAAGAATATGGGATTCTTAGCAGAATATCATGATAGGAACCCCAATAAAAGAGCATGGTTGTTTCTAAATTGTCATAAGGTTTTCGAAGAATTTAAAAAAGTTGACTTTAAAAACCCTAAGGGGAAATTAAGAAAAGTTAAAAATCGGAATTTGATCAAGAGAGTTATAAAGATTCAGAGTTGAAATAAAAATAATTCCGGATAGAGGAAAATCTAGGATGTTGACCTGTCTCTTACTAGATAAATCTGATTGGTCAAGAGCATTTTCGTTGCGTTAAGTTTCATGAAGCACAGGACCGTGCTTTATATCGCGAATGCCATAATCGTGTGACGTTGATTATACTTTTCAAAATTCATTTAATTTATTTGATTTTCAGTACAATAATTAAGTTTTAAACCAAAAATTTAAAATCGAAGCCAAAAACAGTTTGCTTTTATTATTGGACGCTGCTTGTTTAATTCGCAGTTAATTTTAATAGTTTTAAAATATAAGGTTAGAAAACTGGAATTTTTTTTTGTAAAAGTTAATTTTTCCCTGCACACTATTTGATTTTCGAATACAAATAATTTTAATAATTGAAAACTTGTATAACGAATATTTTTGAAAATTAAATTAATTAAAACTATAAATGTACAATGTATTGTTTATAATTATTTAAAAAAGTATGCCTATAGAATATTTAGGCAATACCAGGACTCCTGATTCAATTGCCACAGTCCTGGAATAATAAGCGAAGATCTACATCTCACACGTTTTTTCTCTTTCTAGAGCTCATTTCCGTTCTCCCCATATTGCGCGAGAGATATCGACAGTTCAAATGGTAATTCTTGCGCTTCGAATAGGATAATATATTCACCGCGTGCTACGCGCACGGTTTTTGTGATTCCCTCACATCTGTGCAATTCACGTTTAAAATTCAAGGTCATAGCAAAAACAAATGTAATTTGGTGAATGTGAATTATCTTTTGTTAAAGCTTCATAGCCTTTAGGAAACACATTCTTATCACATATCTCATGCTTCGGAATCAATTTTGTCTAAATTATGAACTTTTTCACAGTGTGTTTAACACAATTATGTTAAATGTATCATTTCAACAAATTTATGTTCTTATCGTTCATAGTATGCATTGATATTAAAAAAAATATATTTCTGTTGTCTGCTTTGATAATTTAAAAAGTGTGCATTTAAAATCAAAGAATTAGACGCATGTATATGCAATAGGTCTGTAAGCGTGAGGTTTACAATTTTCTGCAAACTAACATTTAAAGAACCTACTGAAAACGTGCAATTTAAAAGCTAAAATCCCTAGTATGAGAAATCAACCACTGAAGTTCATTTTCACGTTCAGTTTTTATTATTTATTTCGTTACAAGTAACACGTAATCTCCTAAGATGATTTCTGATCACGCTTTTTTAGCGCAATATTTCTTATAATGGATTGGATAACGTGGAGGGTTGTTGTTCACATGCTATATTTTAAAGTTGCGAAAGATCTGATGAAGGCGGCCTACTGGAACTTCCCTCACTTCATTCCTGGCCAACATAGTAACCGTGCCGCTTAGCATGCTTATTTTTACCCGTCCTTTGTTACGAGTGCCAGTATTATACGTATATATTCCAATAAGATGATTACTACACTGCAATATTGCAAAAACGTCGCCAGCCTATGTTGTTAATACAATTAGTTCTAGGATTGGAATAGGTTCATAGTTATTCGATCCGTAGCGCACTAAAATTAGTTTATCGGCAGAAAAAGTATATCATTGAAGTCCGACAAGCAGGTTCGGATTCTTTTTTGGAATAAGCCGAATAAACTGAAGCTGGTCAAGTCGATATTCTGATCCGTCAGAACAAAGCAGCTTAGTAGGAAGAGCCATGTGCCTAGAAGATGAACTGGACCTGGATCTAAATGGTGGCGCGGCAGGAGAAAGAGACCTAGCACAAGAATGACGATTGTTAGAATAGAATTGATTGAATTAAGACAAACTCGAGTGAGTACAGTTAGTGCACAAATATCTTATAAAATAGATAAGAATTCAGGTTGAACTTTAAAATCCCTTAGGGAAAATTAAGAAAAGTTGAAAATCGGAATAAGATCTACTGGACTGAAATGAATTTCAAGAGAAATGTAAAGATTCAGAGTTGAATTGGAAATAATTCAAGGATATTTTAAAAAGCTACTATAGTGCTATTATCTGAAAAGAGTTACTAAAAACGGATATAAGGGAAAAGGTGACTAAAAGTCACGTTAGTGACTATGTGACAATTATGTAAATTGATATACCTAAGCGTCGTCAATATTTATAGTTATTTAAACTACAAAATTAACCAATAAATCTGATCTAACGATAACTCGTTTTTTTTCTTTGCAGTAACTCACCCGTGATTCTGGTTTACATGCTCTACTCTATAACCATACAAGATTTGGCGATTCTGGCCTACTGGAGTTTCCATGATTTCATCTAGAGTCAATGGGGTAACCTTGCTATTTTTCATGTTGATTTTAGCCCTAACTTTACAGTGAGCGCAAGGATTGTATGTATATATGCCAACAAAAGTATTAGTATCGTCGTCCAATATTGCAAAGACGTCCCCATCGAATTTTGATAATACTATTTGTTTTTGGGTTGATATAGGCCTAAACTTATTTAGTTTTTCGATCAATTCAATTGGTTTATTTGTAGGGAAAGTAAATATTCGAAGTACATTTAAAGAAGAAAGCCTGGTCGGCGAAGTTCTATTCACGGCTGGAGGAGACAGTGACCTTAAACGAAGAGGAGGTTCGACATGAGCAGAAGAAGTGGTCGAGGAATGAGGTTCAGCAGATGGAAGTGGTCTGTCAAAAGCAGAAAAAAATGGTTTGCCATGAGGAACACCAGGAATAGGGGCACCATTAGGCAAACATTCAAACTGTGAACTTAATTCTGTAAGAAGGAACAGAAGATTAAGTTTTTGAAGAACAAATCTATATTGCCTCTTAGAATAAACCATGACCATTACGGTAAAAACGAGAATATAAAGGATTCTCATTTTTTTGCAATTAAAGGCCAAACTGATCTGTGCGTTAATAAAGAATTTGGTTATCAATCTACCTGATGAATATTCTTTTCTTTTGTTAGACTATATATCATATATGTTATCTTCATCGAAATCTTATCGATAAAATGCGTGTAGTTTGTCCTTCTGCAATACACATGTTAATGTCTTATTCTTATCGCACAGGTAGTAATATTTTAATTAATGCGTAGATCATTTTCTTGACAAAAAAAGTTTTCTACAACTTTGCCACAAACATTTGCCTAAAACTATTTTCTTAATGCTTAAAATCATAAATACAAAATCTTAAAATAATCTGAAGAAACAAAATCAATTTATAATATTTCACATTTATTTAAAGTGAAATATTTAAAATAAATTATGTCAGTTGTTCTGGTATGAAAGAAAATTTGTGGCGTTTACCACTAATGTTTCTGTTCAAGACGAAATATTACAAACGACGCATTTCGATACAGATCTGTATCTACATCAGGTTTTTTTATTCTATTTCAAAATAAGTTTGAAGCTAGAAACACAGATATTTCACTTATACCTTTATAACGTTGAATATTTGTTTTAAAAGATAAACGAATAACAAAGAAATCATGTTTTATCCGGAGAGAAACAGAGATGATATATTTACCTTAATTGTGATTTGGAGAAAGTGAGACCATACTTGTTTATGCTGAATTTGTTGTAATAGTAAATAATGTTACATATTAAATGCATATAACCTCAAAGTAATTAAGTTATAATAATGTAATTGCATACATTTTAGAATTTAAAAAATTTATTGTTCTACGAGCGCTATGTTAGTTGAAAGTTTAAAATATTAAGCAACTTGAAGTGATGAAATGCCAATCAGGTTTTAATGAAAACTTTTTAATAGATTCTAAAGATACCTAAACAAATTTATAAAGTTATAGCTATATATTATATTATTTTATTTACCAATAGAATTAAGGATGACCATCAAGGTATAGACTAGAGTATAAGCGATCCACATATTTTGCCACTAAGGGAAACCTGCATAATTCGTCGACAAAGGATATTGTTAAAGCTGTATTCAAATAATATGCTGATGGTTTGATAATGCGATGACCTAATGTAATGTTTTAATCATTTTCATATGTTGTTCGAATCATTATCTTGTTTTTTATAGATGTCAAACTTGTTCTTCTAATATACTTATATTTATGTTTCTTGAATGAGACCTTAGAAATAAAGTTGTTCAACTCAATTACATCATCTGCAGCAAAAATAAGTATAGAATCTGGCCATATGAAACTAGTTTCAGAAATTCAATCGAAGTTAAGCCAATTTGAGTTTCTCCGTCGCTTTAAAGCAAGTTAGCAGCTTAACCATACAAATCCTTTGACAATCCTCAGGATAGTCAATCTTCACTTTACATTCGCTAATAAAGCTTCTTCCACACTTGTTAGGAATGATATATTGCTAACCCGGCAAAGACGTTTCTTTAGAAGATAAAAATATCATGAACAATAACATTGCAGTTGTTAGAGGTATAATTAAATCCTTGTTATCAAATTAAATTGCAGGAATCAAAGCACCTTTATCTCCCATTTGTTTTCTATATCAATCCCGTACATAAGATCATGTTTCCACCTGCAACTAAAATATTTTTCTCTTTCCCTAACCCGCTTATAAAAACTTTGGCCAATAAGATTTGTTCCTGGTTTGGTTGAATTGCCGTTGCGCATTTTTATAGGGAAAACCCCGAATAGATTCACGTTTATCAAGCCCATAGTCAAGTACATTAGAGAAAACAAGCGTGGTAGGTTGAGTTATACACACAGCTGGCGATGACCTAGACCTTAAACGAAGAGTGGGCTCGCTATTAGAAGAAGACCTAATCGAAGATTCAGGTCTGACAGATGGATGTTGTCTGTCAGAAGAAGATAAAGATGGGTTCTGAACTTAATTCTGCAATGGGAATGTAATAATATATTATGCATTAAGAGGATGCCCTTCACATTTTTTTTACTAGAAAACATCATTCGTGTCAAAAAAATGTGGCATCCTCGTGTTGCATACGATAGTTTTAATTCCCAATGCACGATTTGAGCGTTTCTCAAAAAAAAATATTATTAATAATATATAGTGAAATAACGGTGACATAATTATTAATTGGCACTGACTTACTGACTGCCGGGTACACTTTGTGGCGCGCTCAGGTACTTTTGTGAGGTTAAATTGAAGAGCGCCAGAGAGAGAGAGCAAATGATGCACATAAAGAAAAAGAAAAGCGACGCTTCGCTCTAGCGCGCGCGTTGTGCTGCGCACGCCTGCGAACCAATCGCATTATACGCTGATGTTTTGTCTTTTTCGCATTTTTTCCTCTCTGTCTGACTTATTGAGGAATAGAATACTACCTGTATTGAAAATATCGGCCTCTCAGTTTCATGACGGGATAGGTAAAAAAAACCTCGATTTGCATTGTTTTTCCTTTTTCCCCTTCTTTTTTGCTCTAGGGAAAAAAAGACTCCAGTGACCCCAAAAAACGCCACATTCTCCCTGTAGACAGGGGAAAAAACGCGAAAATCGTGCATGTGGGATAAAAAATATATTTATACGAATTTGAGGTGATGCAATTCCGATACTAGAATAATTGCGATTACAGAATAGGGCCGGCTCTTCCCAGAAAAATCAAGTTTCGCTGTGCGAGATGGTCAACAGCTTTTATTTTATCTACTTAGGAAACAAATTTACAGGTCGGCGCAGCTCTAGCGGAGGCAGCTCGGAAAGATTGGTTGCCTGATTTTCAATATGAAGGTAGTATTCCACACGGCCCTCCCAAAAATGATTATCAGACATCTGAAGGACCCAGTAGTCTCAGGAAAAATCAGAAATTTTGTCTTGTTTGTAGTCTCACAGAGAAACCTGTTTTTTTGGGACCGGACGAAGAGCAGCCAGAGTTTAAGTGGTAGGTGTGCGTCGAGAGGAACTTCTCTCCTTGTTGTTGTTGGGCCTGGTACTAAGTAGACAGAGGGACTGCCTTCCGCTTAGAGTCAGAATCTCGCTGTCACAGACGATATCCACCTGTATATACGTCACCTCTGGTCTAGTGCAGAATGCCCTGGCTGTGCTGCTTCTCGCACTTAAATCGCGCTTACAATGTTTCAGAAGCGTAAGCATGTCAATCTCCATTCCAAAGTGCCTGCTGTGCATCTTTACGAGATCCAGTGATCGGTGCGAGGATGCGGGCTCTTATTTCTCAGATGCAGAAGTCAATAATCAGTCGTATCTTAAATACCTGGGTATTAGGTCGATATTCGTATGACTTTGACGACTCATATTAAAAACATAGCTGCAAATAGCGCTAAAGCTGTCAATAATATGTATTGTATTAAAGTCTTGGCATCGGGTACAGTACACCTCATTGAGCGTGGCTCTCGTGTGTACAAGTTCTACCACAATATCTCTCTTGTTGTCTGAGGTCGAGGAGTCCCCTTCTTTCTCTGGGTGAACATATTTAAACTGCAAAACTTTCGGTTGATTGCGAGTCCGCTGATAGGCAAACTGACCTACATGGCTCGAAGTTCTCGGAATAAAAGTTCAGAGTTATTCCTGGTTATGACCGCGTACTATGATCAGGACTGGGTTGACTTGGTGATGAACCTGGATATTGAACTTTAGTCTGGCTTTGCCTTTAGGATAAACTCGGTTTCCGCTGCTGTGGGCTGCGCGTTCAACATTCCATCCAGGAATCTTAAACACGAGGTGAGACTGAGGGACTTTTCATGTATCCCAGCCACTGAACTTCGGGCGTTTTCCTTCCCCTGATCCGATTTCGGGGAGAGGGATGGAAGAGTATAGTATTGTTTACGGACTCCCAGGCAGCACTGACCGCTATCTGAGTGAGATTCATTAAACCGGGGCATACCATCAAACGATTAGTGGGTAATGGAGCGGCCTTTGCTGGAGGGTTTAGAGTCTTGATTCGTTTCGCTTGGGTTTATCCTGTGCAGGCATAATGAGTAATGAGACAGACGACGATGTGGCAATAACAGCTGCTGCTTTTTAAATGACGGCTTTAAGGGAATATTTTGAAGGTAATATTCGCGACATATGACAATGGGACTCTGCTGATTGGGCGTCATTGCTCTGTCCCTATGGAAAGACTAATGACTCGCATACTGAGTTTTTTTCACACATATCGGTTTTGATGCAGTTTTTAAGACAAGATCTCTGAAGTAAGAAAACTTCCTGTGATCTGGCATAAGCCAAAACCATAGACCGTTGAATCTACGCGGACGTCACTAGAAAAACTACCCTTGCGCCAATACCTTCAACTTGAATAATAATCAAGATTAAGTAATTCGGATCAAACGACGGCCATGTTCTACTAAGCAAGGGTGGCTACCATAAACATTGGTCAGGTACGTGCAACATGGTGCAGTAGTTTAAACACCTACGTCGAGTGGCAGCACTGAATGGGTTACTGTAACAGAGCCATCTATCTCTCCAACACTACGCGGCCGAGCGGCGAAGTGCTGGGTGAAGAGAAGAGGCAGACACGCAGTAGGAGGTTGCTATGCGACTAGTTGCTAGTGATTATGGTTATGTTAATAGCAGCGTTCGGGCGGCCCATGTGAGTCACAGCAGTCGACGAAACGGAACCACTTGACACATGAAACTCAAATTGGTAAAGGTCATTTATTCGACCGGTCCGGAAAATTGATTGAAAATTGAGACTTATTAAAGAGTAAAAAGGATACAAAAAATGTTTTTAAAGTGATGTAAGCCTAGCCAGATGGCTGCAAGGTAGGTGGTTTGTTCTTCACCATTCTTAAGTGGTTTCATTTTTTTTTTTCATCACTACGCGATACGTGTTAAAAGGGTTACAAGAGTATAACCCACGCACTTGGTTACTTCCGTGAGTCATTCCTGAGCACTCCATGGTTAACTGTTAAACATAAGGGGAAATTTGGGAAACATGGTGATCCGGTACAATGTTGAAGATCGTAGTTTCAGAACTATAGGCTCCCGAGATGCTACATTATTCTCGTAATGAGATTAAAAAGCTTAGATGTTTGCAAAGGAGATCACTTCCTAAGAATTTGCTGGAATATACTAGAGGGTTGCAAATTTGGTTCCTACTCAAAGAACCTCACACATCTGCTGCATCGTGTCTCCCTGGCTCTGCCTTTACAGTTATTTAATTTTTAATTTTTTAATCCGACTGTGGAATCGGTTGATGTGCTGGGCCGCTTTTTCGTGTTGATTTAAAAAATAATTATGTAACTTCGATATGGGTAATGTTTTGCAGGGACGGTCCCTCCCCTTACTTTTATCTTTTTAAGTTAAACTGAAATCGACGGGCGCCCATTTTGACATCCCTCCCCTTACTTTTATCTTTTTAAGTTAAACTGAAATCGACGGGCGCCTATTTTGACATTTTGGGGGTTAGGTTACGTAACCTGAACACTAAGGAGAGCAGTCTTGTTGTCAAGTAAGAGAGGTGTGCTTCTTTTTGGATAGCTTAAGCAAAGGTATGGTACGCTTTGCTTGAAAATAACCTTTTATGTTAAACTACTTTTTCTTACCTTAATAAATATTTTGTTTTTCTTTTATTAAATAAGCTAGACTCGAATAAGCTATTTCGGAGAAAATCAAAAGCTTTCTAGCGGGTAACTGCGATTATGCCTCGGCCT
The DNA here is from genome assembly GCA_010014905.2 of Druon quercuslanigerum. Classification (NCBI taxonomy): domain Eukaryota; kingdom Metazoa; phylum Arthropoda; class Insecta; order Hymenoptera; family Cynipidae; genus Druon; species Druon quercuslanigerum. The sequence continues at coordinate 20,031 of JAAAKG020136902.1, forward strand.
GCTAGTATTCTTAACCAAATAGTTTTTCTCAAAGAGTATAGCGGTTAAATTTATATAGAAAAACTGCACTTATGTCACTGGGTAGTGTTCGCGATCTCGCCCTAGAATTATAAATTCATTTTGTTCATGAATAAACTACTGGAAAGAATTTTGTTTATTTAATAAATCAATATTGAAGTAGGGAATAAAATAAAGCCAAGCGCTCGCCAAAATACCACGATAAGTAAAGCCATTAATTTCAATTAATAAAATAACGGTCGACTGCACTTATTCCCTGGCTTGCAATCAATTATTGTAAGATTAACATTTGCCACAGAATCAAAATTATTTTCTATTAAGCAAATATAAAAAAACAAAGAGATCTCGCGCCTTGCTTGTTATTAATATAAAAGGCCTTAACAACATTAGTAACAGGGCAAAGGGCATCAATTCCATTTTTTTTATCTGTTTTAGGATCAAAATTTATTTGAATTCACTTAAATCTGTATATCGTGAGTTAACTGCTGTTTAACATTGAGAATTAAAGCCATGCCGCAAGTAGGAGTTAAAAGAGCTGAACGTTTGCGACTGGAGCAGAACTCTCTCTTGTTCGTTAACGCCTACCTCCAGCCGCAAAGTCGGCACAGTCTGAGAGTTGCAATGTACTTTCCTCGAAAAGTAGAATTTCACTGGAATTTACAAAACTCTTAGAATGGAATTTGATATTGTTTCTTAAAACATGAAATTTTATAGAGTTTTAATAAGAAAATCTTAATGGAAGAGTATTATATTTCTGTACCTTCCTGTTTAAAAAAAATTAAAACAGTAATGAATCAATTTGAATATTCCTTGGAATCTTAAGACAATTTTTCTATTATCTTAAAACCTTTGAAAATGATTTCTTGAATTTCAGATTTTAACTCTGTCTTTTTGTTCCTAAGAATCATTCCCTTTAAAATTGTTTTTATCTTTTTATTTGAACATACAACCGTTTGGTTAAAAATTGACTTGTTTTGGTTAAGGATTCAACGACTTCGTTGAAAATTTTGTATCAATTACTACGTTTTTGGTTCATAATTTATGTTTTAGGTTGAGAATCTAAATACTTTAGTGGCACATCTTAGCTGAAAATGTATTATTTTTTAATGAGAATTTAACAATAAATTTTTTTGGCAAGAATTCATATTTTTTGAAGAATAATTTTTTTATTTGCTCAATAAATATTAAATAATTATTTAATCATAATATTATATATTATTATCTTAATCTTAAGTGTTTTTCTCTCTTTGGAGTCAATTTTCGTTCTCCTCACAGCCTTATCTGTTAATTTCTATATTTCGATAGAGCACGGGTAGGGCGCATGACTGGTGGCTCTCGCGCTTCGCGTTTGATAATATATTCGCCTCGTGCTGCGTTCACGGTTTTTTAATTCACCCATATTTGTGCAATTAACTTTTAGAATTGAAGGTCAAACACTGACAACTCAAATTTGGTGATCGTGAATTATCTTGTGTTAAAACGCCTTCGGCTGCACCATTGTAACATCTTAAACAAATCCAATACCAGTATTTTACTAATAAAAACTGAATAACAATCGCCAATGGAATCGGTCTGTTAGTTAATATGGCTTTAAAACACATCTTTTTCCTATAACATTGCTTCTAATTGATTGGATGACGTGGAGGGTTGTGGTTAGCATGCTGTATTTTAAAATGGTTTAAGATCGGACGAAGGGAGCCTACTGGAACTACCAGCATTTCATGTCGGGTCATTGGAGTAACCGTGCCACTTCGCATGTTTATTTTTACCCGTCCATTTTTGGTAGCGTGAGAAATGTATGAATATATTCCAGCAAGATCATTATTACTTTGCAATATTGCAAATACGTCGCCAGAAAATGTTGTTAATACAATTAGTTCTTGGATTGGTATAGGTTCGTAGTTATTTGATCCGTGGCACACTAAAATTAGTTTATCGGCAGGAAAAGTATATCTTTGAAGTACGAAAATCAGGTTCGGATTCTTTTTGGAAATAAGCCGAAGAAGCTGAAGCTGGTCAAGTCGATATTCAGATCCGTCAGAAGAACGAAGCCTCGTAGGTAGAGCCATGTGCCTAGAAGAAGAACTGAATGTGGAACCAATTGCAGTCTCAGCAGGAGGAAGAGACCTAGCATAAGAATGTCGATTTTCAGAAGAAATGAATGAGAAAATGGGACGCTAAAAGGAATATATTAAGATAGGGGCGCCATTAAATAAGCATGAATCTTTGTAAATTTTTATAAGGTTTTATCTCATTAGAAAAAATAAACCTTTATAGCAGATTTAATGTTTAATAACTGTGACTCTACGAAGATTTGTCGTTTAAGTTACTTTCAAAATATGGTTAATGAGTCAATATTTATCAATTTAAAAGATTTTCAAAGATTTCAGTAAATTTAGAAGAATCCAAGAGAGCTTATAAAATAAATATATAATATTGTTATATATAAACTAGATATAAAATGTGCACCTAGGAAGAATTTAAGGAGATTCAAAAAAGGTAATTAAATTAGGCGATTTTTTTGTTTTATATTATTAAACACCTTCCTGTCTCAGCGTATACCCACATTGAAATCTACACCGCGTGACCACATCCTTGATACTAAGTACATGATACTAGGTTCATGATACCAAAACCATTATGTGGATCATATCCTCAAAAATAAATGTAAATTGGAACAAAATACATTTGAGAGAAAGAAATGTTGAACATTCATTTAATATATTTAATTTAAGGTGATCATGTGCATTCCATCAATTTTTGAAGATTGTATGCAATTCTTTTGCCTAGAAGGACATTTTTCATTTTGCAATGTGATAGTAGGAAGAAGTTATATTTTCGTAACAGGTAAAAAAGAAAATAATACATCAAATTTAGAACTTGAAACTTTTGGATTCATAATCCTTTTTTAAATTATTTAGGTTATAATTTTTTTAAAGAAAGTACTTACATTTTTCATGGATCACGATAAGCAAAGAATTTTCTGGTCTGCTAAGTCGACCCCACCCATATTTTGACAATACTTTTTTATTGCTAGTAGAACTTCCTATTTTGCTCGTATGATAATTTATATAGGAAACATAGCTGAAAAAGCATTAAAATCAAGTGTCCTGCCCACTCGCAATAAAAAAGTATTGTGAATATATGGGTAGTGTCGACTTAGCAGACCATAAAATGTCTTATTGCTCGATTGGTCGTCCCAGTAATAAATGGTTGAAGTATATTTTCGATTTACAATTAAAACTATATTTATGAATAGCTTTATGCTAAGCAAGCACCTGGTTATTAGAAAAAACCTGAAAGAAAAACTTATAGCAGACTTCCATTTAAAACACAACGCCATCTTTAATTAAATGTAAATTAAATAAATTTTGAACAATTCTTCCACTCAAACGTACATTGTTCAATTTAACGTTACCTTTGGTGAGGTTATGTTCCAATTGATGGTTTTCGTATAATAAATCTGTCCCTTGGCTTGAAATCTTTTTTGATGGTAATTTACTTATTACTTAAATAGTTTTGAACGTTTTATTGGATAGACCTATTATAGTGAATTTAGCTGCAAGAAGCTGACTAAGAAAATAAGTGAGAAGAAAAGGTAATAAAACTTACGTTATTCACAGTTTGGTATTCATGAATATTGCTATTTATAAGCGGAATATATATATATATATATATATATATATATATATATATATTTCTCGTTATTTATACTGCAAAATTACCTAAGAAATCTGATCTAACGATAACTCGTTTTTTTTCTGTACAGTAACTCACCCGTGATTCTGGTTTACATGCTCTACTCTATAACCATAGAAGATTTGGCGATTCCGGCCTACTGGAGTTTCCTTGATTTCATCTGCAGTCAGTGGGGTAACCTTGCTATTTCTCGTGTTGATTTTAGCCCTTACTTTAGAGTAAATGTTCGCATTGTATGTATATATTCCAATAAGAGTATCAGTATGGTGGTCCAATATTGCAAAGACGTCCCCATCGGATGTTGATAATACAATTTGTTCTTGGCTTGGTATAGGCCTATACTTATTCTGTCCTTGTAGCACTTTAATTGGTTCATTGGCAGGAAAACTGAATCTTTGAAGTTCAAATTGACGGTGAGGATTTTGATAGGAAATAAGTCGAATAAATTCAAGTTGTTCAAGTCCATAGCCCAGTACGTTCGAAGAAGAAAGCCTGGTGGTAGAAGTTCCATTCACGGCTGGAGGAGACCGGGATCTTGAACGAAGAGGAGGTACTGAATGAAAAGAAGACCTGGTCGAGGAGCGAGGTGTGGCAGGTGGCTGTTGTCTGTCAGAAGCCGAAGAATATGGGTCTTCACGCGGAAGGCCAGGAATAGGTTCACCATTGGGCAAACAATCAAACTGTGAACTGAACTCTGTAAACACGACCACAAGATTACATTTTTCTAGAACGAATCATTTTTTGATAATTTTCGTAGCGTCCGGCTACGAACTTAATATTATTAATTAATTATTAACTTATAATTTTTTTTATTATTGATCTTTTTTTTATCGTAAAAAAATATTACTTATTATAAATAATATAAAATTGCACAGATCAAAATTTAAACTATAACACTTAGGATTTTAATTTTTTCGTAAGAAAGTGATAGTTTATCTTATATTGACATTTTATTGATAATATTTAAATAACTATAAATATTATTGCACTACATACATTTAATTTATGCGAATGTAATTGTGAATTATCCAATTTAATAAACTCTTTAGACTGACACGGAAGTCATTTCACTTATAAAATTATTAAACACTTCTCTGTTATTTACTTCGGTAATTTTTATTCGGTAAGAATGTAAGTTTTATGAATAGATTTTAAAATTTTTCTGAATTATAATATAAGTATGCTTATTTAGATGATACTTTTACCTTTTCGTAACCAAATGATCAATTACATTTACGCAAAAGCAATTTAACTGATAAAATTATGAAAATTTTATTTACACCGTGGTTATTTTGTTTTTTGCTAATAGTTTTAATTGAATAAGGTACCGATTAATTAAAATATTTTTAAATGTTGTGAATTTGTAATGCGTTATATAATCTAAAATGCACATAATGTTGTATATAAATAAACAGTAATGTAAAAAATTAAAAGCCATACAAATTATGAAATACCCTAATTCGCTCAACATTTATCTTTAAGGGAAAAACTAACGAAGTTTTAATAAGAATCTGGTAATGGACAAATACAATATTTCCTGTGTGAATGAGATTTAATAGAGTTTCAATTATAAACTTTTGCTTGAATTTTATAGGATAGAATGCAGGTCACGAAGCAAAAATTGTTCTTTGCTCGGTTACAGGCGTCTAGTATGTCCTTCTTTGATATTCATGTTTATACTTTATAATTGAGGCCAAGGTTGGGAAGTAATATAGTAGAAATTTGACCAAATGTTTGATCATTATCACCTTTACTTTTTATTCATATCGCTCACTTGATAAGATTTAACTAAATGCAAAGAAGCTTATTTTCTCAAGACGAAAGGTTCACTACAAATTTGCTGCAAACAATTGCTGAAAACTATTTTTTTAATGCCTGATAGCATACACAAAAAAATTTCTGAAGAAACAGACGAAATAATCGAGTTATAATATTGAACCTAACTTAATTTAGAGTAAAATAAATAAAATAAATTATTTCGCTTCAATGGGAATAATTAATAAAAGACACTTGATGACGTCTACCCGTAATATGTGCATTTAAGATTTTATATTGCAAACGAGGCGTTTTGATACAGATCTATATCATCATCAGTTTTTTTTCTTGCGAAACAAGTTCGAAGGTAGAAAAATCGATATCTTACTAATCCTGTTATAAACGTCATAGTTAGTTTAAAAAGAAGAGCGCATGACAAATAAATCGTGTTAGATACCGAAAGAAACACAAAATACATATTTACCTTATTTATAATTTGGACATAGTAAAACCATACTTGTTTATGCTGAATTTGTTGTAATAATATGTGATGTTACATAGTAAATGCACATAACCTCAAAGTACTTAAATTAGATTTAAAAAGTTTTATATATCTCAAAAATTAGAAGAATGGGTAATTGTTTATGAGCACCATTTTATTACTAAAAAATCCCAGGATAAATCCTGAATTTTCTTATTAGTGATTAATCGTAAAATTCTAAATTCTGATTTTTAATTTAAAAAATTTTAAGTTTTAAATATGAGCGAATTGAAGTAAAGAAAAGCCATTCAGGTTTTAATCTACAATGATTGCTACGTTTTCAATTTATATTCGTTAAATTACTTTCTTTTGTATGATAAGCTGATTATAATTGAAAGTATACTTATGGAACTATTCTCTCAGCGAAATTGTTATTTGCGAAAAGTCTAAAAAAATTTCTAAAGTTATAGATATATGATATACTATTATATTCACCAATAGAATTGAGAATGAACACCAAGGTATAGACTAGAGGATAAAGGATCCACATATTTTGCAACTAAGGAAAACTCAATAAGACGTTGATAAAGAATTTTGTTGGAAGTGTATCTCAAGAATATTCTGCTGTTTTGATAATCTCTACATTTGTTATCTGAATTGTTGTCTTTCTGATTATTAATGTAAGACTTGTCCTTCTAAGATAATTATATTTATATTTCATATATCAGTCCCAAGATAAAAATGGGATTACCTAAATTGAATCTTCTGTGGAAAAATTAAATGGAACGTCTTTCCAAGTTTGTTTCTACCAGCAGCAGAAGAATTGATCTTAAATTTAATTAGCTTAAGGTATTTTTATTCAATAGAATTCGCGTTGCAAAATTCACATTCTCTGATAAAAGTTTTTTGGCACTTGTTGATAAATATATACGAGGTGATTTTTTTAACATAAAACTTGAAAATATCTCGAAAAATAGGCACTCTGAGAAACAATGTTACAAATCAAAATTTAATCACTCTGAGGAGCACATATACTGACTTTAAAATCGGTTCCCCCGCACCGCTTCTGGTGGTGGGGGTGGGGGAAAGGTCGAAATCTTAAATGAGAAACTCTATTTTTCATCGCATATTCGGATTCTTTGAATGAAAATTCGTATGATTTGTCGAAAAAAGTTTTTTTAATTTCTAATTTTTTTACATTTTTTTCAAACTTGACTTACCCCTACCCTTCAGAAAGCGGTTTGGAGGAATCGATTTTAAGATAAGTGAAATGTACTTCTCAGAGTTATTGAATTTGATTCATAATATTTTTTTATAGAGTGCCTATTTGTCGTGATATTTGAAAGTATAAAGTTAAAAAAATCACCCTGTATATAACCGCAGAACCTATGACAAAGCCACCGAACGCTTTCTCGGGATGCGGATAGAGGGTCCCTGTACCAAGGGTTTCTGCTGAATATGGTTCGTAAAAATAGGAGATGTGAAATCCTGGCCGAAACTTGAATGTCACCTGGGTGAGGTGTCTACAGAGAACGCCGCCTTATCCTTGTATGTGGAGTTTTACAAGGATGGATGAACCCCTTTTCCTAGCTTCTTGCGGGAAGAAGAATGATAACACCAAATACAGTTGCAGTAAGTGTGGTTTAAAGCAATAGAATGCGCAGGGCTCGCGAGAATGGGTCGGGCAACAATGTCGACCACTCTAGAGCTAGAGGAGGCAATGAAGATGGAGTCATTTCGATGGATCAGTGGAATGCATGGCGCGACTCGATGCTCTGTGATGCGAGAAACGCCCAGAGCTATCGCACTTTTCGCCTCAACGTCTGTGAAACCATGCCGAAGCACTCCAAAAAAGGGCTATGTAAGCAGAGTGCCTATTCTACCAGAGCAAAAACAAGTTGACAGCAGAGGAAAGATGTAACAAGATCAATCGCGGGCATGTATCCGATAGAGGACGAGCGATGCTTTATGACCTGGAGAAACATCAACATCCATATTGCTCCCAAAACTAAAGATCTGGCTGAAATGGATAAAGAGCTTCGTGGATAATTTTCCGAAAAATCCGACCTTGTGTACTATCAATTATTGTGTGTATAATGCAGCGAGAGATTTGGTTATGCGAACCGTAAAACAAAACCATCGGTTGATCTTAAGACAAAAAGACAAATGCATCAAGTCGCAATAAACATTGTCTTGGCAAGACAGTATGCATTCCGCAATCACCCTGTAATTGACTATATAACATCAGGCAACATATTTATAATATTAAATATGTTAAAATATTTAAAGTTAAGAGAAGTCTAGAGCGGAGAGGGGTGGGTCAGAGAAAAGCAATAGTTTCCCTCTGACCCATCTCGACTCTTCCAGGGCCCTCCATTTGCTGTCGACTATCTATCCAAACCAGAGGACGTCCAAGTCTTTGAAAAGAAGTCTACAAAGTGCAACATAGACTTGAAGAAGACTCAGAGATCATAAATAGCTGCAAGGAGCTGTGTGATGCCCTCATAACAACACCTGAGGAGTGGTTTGTGGAAGGGCGCACAGTACTCACGCCGAAAATTAGCAACTTAGCTGACCTAAAAAATTAAAAACGGTTTTTGTAAATCTTCCATATTTGTGCAATCAATTTTTAAAAGTAAAGCTCAAAGCCTCAAAAACTGTGATTTGGTGCTTGTGAGTTCTCTTTTGTTAGAACTCCTGTGGCTCTAATCAACACATTGTCATCTCATGTCTCGTGCTTTGCACTCACTTTTGTCTAAGCTGGTGACCATCAGGCAGCATATTGTTGAGAGAATTTGGATACTATCTGACGCCAAAAGAAGTCTAGAGCAACATAGACTGGTCGAAGACCGAAAGAACATAAATGGCTTTTAGGAGCTGTGTGATCCTCATAACAACACCTGAGGAAGAATGCTTAATCATCACTACCGAGAAGGTAAAAAAAGTATTGAGAGATATAAAGAACTATTCCTAAACGGGACCAGATGGTATTAAGACCATCTGCTTGAAGAAGTTTCCTTTAACCCATCAGCATCTGGCCTGTATTTTTACCTTATATTTAATGTCGGAAGGGCCAATTCCTGAGTAATTGGTGGAAGAGCGCACAGTACTCCTGCCGAAAATAAGCAACTAATCTGATTCAAAGAATTACAGGCCAATTACTTGTCTCAACACACTGTATAAGATATTTACTATGTTAGATATTAGATATTTATTATTTATAGCTCGACATTAGAAGAAGACCTGATAGAAGATTCACGTCTAGCAAATAGATGTTGTCTGTCAGAGGGTTCCACGGTTACTACAGGGATGATAGATAATATTTTACGCTAGCTAGGGAAAACAATTTCTTACTTTAACCTTTCTTCTAATTGATTGAATGACGTGGAGAATTGTGGTTAACATGCTGTATATAAAAATTGTAGAAGATAAGACAAAAGCGGCCTGCTGAAACTACCCCCCAGCAAGTTTTGTTAATACAATTAGTTGATGGATTGGTATAGGTTCATAATTATTTGATCTGTGGTACACTAAAATTAGTTTATCGATAGGAAAAGTATATCTTTGAAGTACGAAAATCAGGTCCGGATTCTTTTTGGAAATAAGCCGAAGAAACTGAAGCTGGTCAAGTCCATATATAGATCCGTTAGAAGAAGGAGGCCTGGTGGGTAGAGCCTTGTACCTACTCGTAGAAGAAGAACTAGACCTGGGACCACGTGATGTGTTAGCAGGAGGAAGGGATGTGGCGGAAGAATATTGAGGGCACAGTCCCATGTTGGTAAATTAGTAGAATAGTAGAATAGTTTTGACCAATGCTGTGATTGTTAGAGTCTGTCAAATAACCTTATTGGTCAAAATTATTTCACTATTCTGATAATCTACCTTCATGTCCTTCTTGTGACTGCACCCTGAGTGTCAGAAGAAAACTATAAAGGAAAAAATAGGCTGACTTCAGAAAGACTAAGATAGGGGCGCCATTATATAAGCTTGGATGTTTAAAAATTTACAAAAGGTTCTCTGTGCTTTTTTTATTAAAAGGAATTCAACGTGAAATCAATTTTCAATGAAAGCAAATATACAAATATTTTTTATGTAATTTTCTTTTGAAATATGGTTAATAAGTCACAAATCTAATAGAAGAAAACCATGAATTACGTAAAATTCGAGTGAACAATCAACATTAAAATCCGGTCCCTGTCAAATTGGTTGAAATTGCAATATAAGATAGTTCGAAGCTTCCTGTTCGAAAAATACTAATGGTTCTTAACTGACTGCACTAACAACATGTCTTGACTTTGTGAGATGGACTGATTTATAGTCTTGTCTTAACCGACTGTATTAATAACACGTCTTTCATTTGTTCGTTTAACTGATTTATAGTCTTTTCCGAATTGACTGCACTAATAACTTGTCTTGCCTTTATTGGTTGGACTGATTTATTGTCCTACCTTTACCGACTAGGCTAATAACATGTCTTGCCTTTATTCGTTGCACTGATTTATAGTCTTGTCTTAACTGGCACGACTGGCACATGTCTTGAATTTGTTGGTGGAACTGATCTGCAGTCTTGCTTAACAGACTGGACTAATATAATGTCGTGTCTTTGTTGGTTTGAATGATTCATAGTATGTCTTAAAAGATTGGATTAGTAACATGCCTTGCCTTTGTAGTTGGACTGATTTATAGTCTTTTTTTAATTGGCCTCGACTAATGACATGTCTTGCATTTGTTGTTTGAACTGATATGTAGTCTTTTCCTAATTATCTGGACTACAATATATCTTTGGTAGTCCAGAATGTCTGTTGCCTTGATTATTTTCAAAAATCTTCACATTGACAGGGCAATCCCATTACATTGCCTTTAGTAGCTGGCCTAGGTTTTTTTTTGATAATTGGACTGATCTACTGTCTTTTCTTCGTTTTCTGAACTGTCTTCCATCTTTAATCTTTTGAACAGTATTTACATTGCCAGAAGAGTGCCATGATTTCGCATATTATTACAAGGACTTATTAAATAATTTGCGCCTCATATTTTTAACGTTTAAGCCCACCTATCTCGAAAAATTTTGATGGAGTCTTTGACCTATATTTTATTGCAATTGTAGCCAATTTGACTGGGGCCGGATTTTAATGTAAATTGTGCGCGGTCTTTTATAAAATACCAAAGTCTGCAAGGTAAGTTTCGTGGTCTTTAGGATCAATTGAGAAAATATTAAAAGCAAATTTTAAAATCTATTTTATTAAGTAGATTAAAGTAAGGTAAACTTCCACCGGTGTCCCTGATCGACATTTTTCCCGCGCGAATAGTTCATCTGCCCCTATACGCACTTGTTTCTCCGTACGTAGTTTATTCACCTTCAACGACGATCCCTTACGGGCTATAAGTTCATGTCAACGAGAGTGTCTGACCAATTAAAAAAAGGCCTGAAAAACAGGAAGTTTAAATTGATTATTTTGATATGACGGCATGGGATTGTGGACAAGTTTTTCTAGATAATATTCCAAAGTACAAATTAACTCATGAATGTCAGAATAGTAATTTTTCTATATTGTAGAATGTATTTGATCAGTCATGTTCCATTCTTTTGTCGATTGTTAAAGTTTTTAGAATAAAAAAGTTTTCACAAAAAAATGTATCAGTAATTTGTGGAAAATTAGAATCTGTTTCAAAATTTAGGTAAAAAATTTATATCTGTATAGTTTACAAATAACGGACAAAACGATGACATTTTCTTTTTTTTCATACAATAAAGTATATAAAACAATTTAAAAATATAATTGTGAATGTCCACTATGCACAAACTCTACATAACTGTTTCGCGTGGAAAAATTAAAAAAAATTAAAGAGAATTTGATGCAATTCTTACGAAATTAAGATTATTTAAAAATGATTTAAATAGGTAGAGCAGATTAGAAAAAATGCATTCAATTCCGAAAAACAAGAAGGAATCGAAATTGTAAATAAGAATCTCATAAAAAGCATATGAATTCCAGTTGAATTTGAAAGCCCTCAGGCAGAAGTGCAAAAAATTAAAAAAAGTGGAAAAGGTCAATTCTCTATTCTCACATTTTGCCTGCATATTTAAGACTCTTAAACAAAAACTTTAAGGTAAAAAAGACGGGAAAAAATGTTCCAAGTTGCATATAAATAAAATCGTTCATAAAAATGCACTATATTGTTCTGAAAAAAACAACAAGAGGTATGTTATACGATGTTGCGAAAATTGCAAGAACAATTATATATATATATATATATATATATATATATATATATATATCTGTGAATACTATTCACATTACGTGGAAAATAGCCGCAACAAGCGAAGACAACGTAGGCCCGTTCTGAGGGTACAGAAAGGGGTCCGCTAGTCAAACACTGCATAGCGCACTTTAACGGCACAAGCTTGCAGTTGAAAGGGAGACCAATGCACTTGGTTTTTATTTTATATTCGAGGCTCTAAGCAGTCAGATGGGCTTCCGTAGATCTTACGAGTTTATTGAATTTTGTGGCGTTACTTTAAACTTTCTGGCGTGGCTTACCGTGTCATTATCATTTTACCTGGAATTCGATATCTATCTACTAAGATGATGAAGTGATTGTACAATCTTGCATACATGGCTGAGAAGAAAGTGGATTGGCAAGGAAACTATTATTCAGGTGATAAACTAAACCAGCGATTGTTAAATTTTTTTTGTAGCTTCTAGAGAGCGGTACAGTTGCCACCCTAAATTTTTTTCATAATAGTTAAAACGTAGGGATGACACTTGACTGTTTGTGGTGTGGGCGTGCTGCCTTGCCGCCCTCAAACTTTCCACTCTTAGAGAATTAAAGCCATATACAACCTTGCTAGAGTTCGTATTTGCCTAGTTCACCAGAGTGGGGAAGGATAGCAAATAGAAATAATTTTGGATTTTGCCTCAAATAATTAAATATTAACTTTCCAAATTATAATTCAGGAAACCTTATTTGAGTTAAATAAATTAATTCAAAACAAAGAAATAATGTAACGCTATTTCGAAAAATACTTAAAATACTAGCGATTTATAATCACCTATTTTATACTTATTAGCAGGCGTCGATTTACAATTGGGACAGCATGGGTAGTAGCGCGGGCGGCTAATTTTAAGCGGATTTTTTTACATAAAAAAGTAAATATTTCATTTTATTATCACAAATAAATCACTAGTCGATTGAATATAAATAATTCTCAACACTTAATGACAGGTAACATAATTTGAGTCATTAGTTCGTAGAAAAAGACAAGTTCTTCAATGCGGCCCTGCTCATTAGTTTATTATACTTAAATAACTCCTAGATTCAATGTTCCGTCACCATCTGATGCAGAACGGCGTTACTTGGCCCTGCTGCTCTGCGCACTTCAATCCCTGTCATCAAGTTTGAGGAGGATAAGCCTGTCAATCTCCATTCCGAGGAGCTATGCGCCCTCACGAAGTCAAGAACCAGCCCTCTCTTAAATATATGGGTCACTAGATCGACAGTCGCATGACTTGGGCGAGCAATATCAAAAAAAAGCTGCTAAGAGCGCTGATGCTGTCAACACCATGCGGGTTATTTCTAAGGTTACCTGCGGAGTCTCTTCTATCCTTCAGAATGCAAACTAAGTGCTCCAGCTCAATTATGGTCTTTAATAATATGTCCTCCTTCCTTAAAGACTTGAACACCACGATTATTCCAGCGAACTTTGACGAGGACTGGATTAAGTTGGTGACGGATCTGGATGTCGATCAAGAGTCTGGCTTTGACTTTATGGTGTTGGCGACAACAATGTCCCATTTCGAAGAATATGCGGTTACGAGATAACCTGGGCCAGGGTTTTTACTAATGGATCGATGAACCCGGTGTCAGATGCTGAAGTCTGTGGCTTCTATATTCCTTCCACGAAACTAAGACGCGTAGTGAGGCTGAGGGCCTTTCATCTCTTCTGACCACCGAAATTCGAGGTCTTCTCCTCTCTCTTATCCGAGTTCTGGGGATGGGTGGAAGAATGTAATGGTGTTCACGGACTCTCAGGTAGTACTAGCTTTCATCCGAAACAGATTCAATAACCCCCTGGAGCATACCCTCGTACGATTGTTGGGGAATGGAACGGCCTTTGCTGACGGCTTGGGAGTCTCGATTCGTTTTGCTTACGTGCCGTCTCATGTAGGTATAATGGGCAATGATACAGCTGGCGAGGTGGCAAGGACGGCTGCTGCTCTTCAAATGACATCTTTAGGGGAGTATTTCGTAGGGAATGTCCGCGAGATATATCAACGGAACGCGTCGTACTAAGTATTTTTCTTATATATCGGGACATCAATTCCCATGAATGAGCTGGAATATACCGGATACATCAGTCTCATATTTTCGAGTCTGCCTTTGAAGCTATTTCATTTTGAAGATTTAATCCCTTATTCCACTGTGGAATTGGTTGGTGTGCTGGGCCATTTTTTCGAGGGAATCAGAAACTGATTCTTTAACTTCGACACAGTTAATGTTATGCATAGACGGCCATTCGGGCAATATTTAGGGTGTGTTACGAAACCCAAAGCCTAGCCGTTCTGTGTTGGCATGACTTAAAACAAGACTTCTGTATGATATGAAAGAGCACGTTTGGATGATTAAAAGTTTTTTTGGATTGATCGGAATAATATGCGGAACAAAGAACGGAAAAAAGGAAGAGGGTACACTTCGTTTCGATACTCACGTTCCGAGGCTCATAATTAGTAGCTGCTTAAGTTACGGTATGGTAGGTCTTTGCATCGGCCCGCTTGTATTATCTGCCAAATGGTAAATTTTTTAATTGAAACTATCCCTTTCTTTAGTATGAAGAAATTCGTTTTTTTCTAGGGATCGTAAGAAGAATGTGGATAAGGTTTTTTCCCAAGGGGTATAGTGGGTAAAATTGAACCGACACACTGCACTTATGTCTCTGGAGGGAGATAGCGACCTTACCCTCGCTTCATAAGTTTATTTTTTTCATAATTTAAAATCCAGATATTATTTTTTTATTTATTTAAGAAATCAATAATGAAACTGAAAAAAATAACGCCACGTGCTCCCTAAAATACTTATGATTATGAGAACTAAATGTAGTAATTTTAATTTATAAAATAATGGTTTTTAGCCATGATTCTCTGGCTTACAATCAGGTAAAAACTATTGCTAAATTTGACAAGTAATTTCTCTTATAAACGTATGGATATTTTATTTACACAGCAGTTATGTTTTCTTGTTCCTAAAAAATTTTTAATGAATGACATCCTGAAAATTAAAGAATTTCAAATTTTGCTCATATGTAATGTAATCTCAAAAACACAGTGATGCATAGAATTAAAAGAAATAATATCAACTTGCAAAATTAAAAAGAACAGCACGAAATTATTTGTGTGGTGATTATGTTATGAACGTTTCGCTTCATTGAGCAAAAAAAATTATTTGTCCCAAAAATAATTATAGAAAAATCCATGATTTTGTGTGATTCGTTTTGAAGTAACCTGTAGATATAAAGAATTTGTTACAAGGAGGAGTTGAATATGAAATTATTGTGCATGTTTTTCAGAAATTACTAAAAAAATTAATTGTTAATGAGTGTTATTTTAGTTACGAAAAATCATTATACAAATCCAGGATGAGAAAGTGATGAGATTTCGAAAAAAAATTAATTTTTTCACTTTTTTTTTGTTAGAAATTATGTTTTAACAAACAGTTTTTAATATTTTTTGACGAAATTAATAATCTTTTGATTTGAAATTTCGCAAGTACATTCTTCAAACATACATCTATCCGATAAAGCAAAAAAAATCGATTTTTTGACACAACTAGGTCGAAACCCCCCTTAAGAAAATTTTGTTATATGTTAAAACCTTTCGAAATCTTTTAAAACTTCAAAATTTAATTTAGTAATAGTGAAAAATCTACATTTTGTTTTATGTAAAAATATATTTTTTTCCTAACGTTTTACAAAAATTCTACAAGATTAGACAAATTTTCTTAAATATCTCCTTCCTTCAATGATTTCTTCAATCTAATATTTGAACTTAGTCTTTTTGTTTGCAAGAATCATCTCCTTTGAAATTATTTTTATCTTATTAGTTAAACATGCAACCGTTTGGTTAAAAATTGATTTGTTTTGCTTAAGGAATCAACGACTTTGTTGAAAATTCGTATTTTTTATTGAATACAACTGCATTTTATTTCAAAAAAATATATTCCTTGATTTAGATATCAACTATTACGTTTTTGGTTCTTAATTTATATTTTAGGTTGAAAATTTAAATATTAGGTTGAGAAATCTTAGCTGAAAATTTATTATTTGTTAGTAAAAGTTTAACAGTAAACATTTTCCGTGAGAATTTACATCGGTTGTTAAAAATGCAAATCCATGCTAGAAAGTTGACGTACTTTGTTAATAATTCATTGTATTACTTGAAGATTAGAGCTTTTTGTTCAAAATGATATATTCGCTTCGATAGTAATCTTTTCCGATCGAAAAGTTATTTTTTAATACAATCATTCTCGGATGAAGTTTTATTTTGTTTAATAATGTTAATAATAAATAATTAAACTATCCTTTTACAAGTTCTGCTTTTTTGGTAAAGTTTTTAGTTTATGTTTTAAAAATTGCTCTGCTTAGACGTGGATTCAAGGATTTTGTTGAAAATTTTGTTGAAAACCAGCTTCCAAATGGAGTTTACCTATGACTTTATGATTCTTGGGGCCTTGTCTAAAATTATCATGATGTTCTTTCACTCTAGTAGAATTACTCTACCTAACCCAGCAACTAATCTAATGGAAAGTAATCTGCACTTTTGATTAGAGCGTCTAAACAGCTCTCACTATTTGGTTTAAAAACTAGATATGTATACAAGAATATAGTACACAAATTTTATAAAAATGTCAATTTTTTTTGAGTACAAAATAAAAGATATAACTGTACAAAGAATAATTTTTATATTGGCGCAATGCATATTAAGTTAATAATAAAACGTAATATAGAATCATAATCTTTTAATAATTATCTACATCTCACATGTTTTCTCTCTCTCTCTAGAGCCCATTTTCTTTCTCCCCATAGCGTTATCGGTCAATTTCTATATGTCGATGGAGCGCGCCTAGGTCGTGTGATTGTCGGTTCTCGTGCCTTGCGTTTGATAATGTATTCATCTCGTGCTACGCTCACAGTTTTTGTAATTCCCCCATATTTTTGCAAATGACTTTTAGAATTCAGGATAAAAGCATTGATAACTGTAATGTGATTATTGTGAATTCTCTTTTGTTAAAGCTCCTTCTGCTTCAAGGGGGTGAGATCTTTAAAAAATCCAATACAGTATTTCACTAATAACAACTGAATAGCAAACGTGAATAGTCTGTCAGACTAAAGTTTAGAGTAGAACTATTTCTTGAGCGATGGAAAAGTAACTTGTTTTTATATACTATTGGGAAAGACTGTCTGGGATATGAGGCGACAATGGAAGCCACAGAAATTATAATACATGAAGTTTTTATTATTATTTCAATTACAAGTTACTCTTCCTTATTTGACACACTGGGGTACAAACAACCCCAGGCCCACATTTCCTTAATTTTTAGTGTCTAAACCTAAAGAAAGCGGGTCTTGACGTCATCTGCTATTAGTTAGTAGTTTTCTGCCCCATCCAGCCCGTACCATCACTCTGGGACCATCAATCTTTCTTTGACAGCCGTCCGAAGTCGAGTGAGATCACCTGTACCCCAGTGTGTCAAGTAAGGTTGGGTTGGTGAAATCAAAGTGAATTTTTTTGCTGCCATATATTGACACCGGAGTAAATAATAAAGTGAGTATATTATGTCATATTATGAATGAAAAGCCAAATATTGTTAAACATTACAACAAAACAAAAGTAGCAACGGCCAATTTCGACAAGCTTTGTCATTCCTATTGCAGAATGTGAAATTACATGTTAGGCGAAAAATTGCAATAAATCCAGCAAAAAATCGTTTTAATACACCACGCCACCTTCAATTATATGCAAATTAAATGACTTTTGAACAGTTCTCCCACTCGAACGTACTTTGTTCAATTAGACGTTTTCTTTTGTGAAGTTAAATGATAATTTACTTATTAATAAATAGTTTGGAATGTGCGCCCCTCGAAACGGCTATGAGATACAGCGCTGCCGCACTCAAATACATGACGTCACGTAAATGAGCACTGCTATTGTTTGTTCCCATTCTACGTACCTCATTTGACTAAATTCTCAAAAATAAGCAAAATATTCAATATTTCTTTTGGCCAATCAGTGCGCCTGGCGGAAACAGCGCTAGTGGCGTAACAGCGGTCATGGGCCCCCGAAAGAATTTTGTTTGTTTATGTTCGAATCGGCCAAAAGAAATATTGAATATCTCGCTAATTTTTGAGAATTTCAAAAAATGGCAAATGACTTTTCTGCTTAAAATTTAAAAAGCAATGTCCTGGTTTTTGGCGGTAAGAGGTTCCTGGGACACTTTGTATATTTCTCGTTATTTAGACTACAAAATTAACTAAAAACTGTGATTTAACGATAACTCGTTTTTCAAAGTAACCTACCATAATTGTGGTTCAGTGACCTTATCTGAAAAGAGTTACTAAAAATGGAAATGAGGGAAATCGCAACTGAAAGTTGCGTTAGTGATTGTTTGATATTCATGAAAATTGATATACCTAATCGCCATAAATATTTATAGTTATTTAAACAACAGAATTAACCAAAAAATGTGATCTAACGATAAATCGTTTTTTCTTTAAAGTAACTCACGCGTGATTCTGGTTTATATGCTCTACTCTATAACCATTCAATATTTGGCGATTTCGGCCTACTGAAATTTCCGTGATTTCAACTGCAGTCAATGGAGTAACCTTGTCATTTTTTGTGTTGATTTTAGCCCGTACTTTCGAGTAAACGTTAGAATTGTATGTATATATTCCAGCAAGAGTATCAGTATCATATTTCAATATTGCAAAGACGTCCCCATCGAATGTTGGTAATACAATTTGTTCTTGGGTTGGTATAGGACTATGCTTATTCGTTCCTTCAAAGACTTCAATTGTTTGCTCGGCAGAAAAAGTGAATCTTCGAAGCTCAAATTGCCGGTGAGGATTCTTGTAAGAAATAAGGCGAATAAATTCAAGTTGATCAAGTCCATAGCCCAGTATCTTTGAAGAAGAAAGCCTGGTGGGTGAAGTTCTATTCACGGCTGGAGGAGACCGCGACCTTAAACGATGAGTAGGTTTGACATAAGAAGAAGACGTGATCGAGGAACGGGGTCCAGCAGGTGGATGTAGTGTGTCAGAAGCAGAAGAAGATGGGTCTTCACGCGGAATGCCAGGAAAAGGTTCACCATTAGGCAGACATTCAAACTGTGAACTAAACTCTGTAAACACGACCAGAAGATGACATTTATCAACAACAAATTTTTTTTTGATTATTTTCGTAACGTCTGCCCGGTGAAATAATCCGACAGTTGGCGCTTCAAATTATTGTTGTGTTGCATGAGCGAAGCTTACAAATAATTAAGTAAGTGCTTTTGATCGAAGAAATTCATAAAAATAAGTCGTAGAATATTTATTACGGTAATGATTCTATAGTTTTTATTAAGCATGTGCATAATAATAAGTGTGTACACCATGGAAAATAAGTGTATAGCTGTTAGCTGCAATTAAAGTTTCGACAATAATAGACAAAATAATCACTTTTCTCGTAACAAAAGTTCTGGATATTTCATTTTTGACCCATTTAATTTAGAACTTTGTATTTAAGACAATTATTCAATAGTTACTAAAATTTAACTGTTTATATAAACACTTCTATGTTGACTGCATCAGTAATTTATGGGGAGCAAGAATGTAAATTTAATGAATATATTTTTGAATTGTACTTAATTATAATATAATTATGCTTATTTTTATGGTACTTATTACTTTTTGAAATTATTTTGCTTATTTGCTAATCATTTCAATTGAATAAGATACTTTATATTAAAATATTTTCAAACTCTGTACATATGCATTGCGTTATGTAATCTAAAAGACACATAATGTTGTATCTAAATAAACAGCAACGGTTACAGGCGTCTAGTTTGTCCTTCGTTGATATTCATGTTTATTCTTTATAATTTGAGAAAAATGTTCTTTACAAATTTGCCGCAAACATTTGCTGAAAACTATTGTGACAAACTATTGTGACAAAGAAATCATGTTAGATGCAGAAAAACACAAAATATATATTTACCTTACTTATAATTTGCAGATAGTTTAACCATCCTTGTTTATGCTGAATTTGTTGCAATAATAAGTTATGTTACATAGTAAATCGACATGACCACAAAGTAATTGAATGAGATTCAAAAAAATGTATATATTTTAAAAATTAGAAAAATAGTTAATTTTTTATGAGTAGATAAATCCTGGATTCTCTTATTAGTGCTAACTGAAAATTCTAGATTCTGATTTTTAATTTTTTAAACTGAAAATTTAAAACATTAGGATACTTGAAGTGATGAAAATCCAATCAGTTTTTAATGAAAAATGATTTCTCAAGTTATATTCGTTATATTACTTTCTTTTGTATGGTAAGCTGATTATAATTGAAGGTATTCTTATGAAACTATTCCATCAGCGAAATTGTTACTCGCGGAAAGCCTTAATACATATTTCTAAAGTTATAGATATATGATATATTATTATATTCATCAATAG
Source organism: Druon quercuslanigerum (assembly GCA_010014905.2). Classification (NCBI taxonomy): domain Eukaryota; kingdom Metazoa; phylum Arthropoda; class Insecta; order Hymenoptera; family Cynipidae; genus Druon; species Druon quercuslanigerum. Next base: position 40,700 of record JAAAKG020136902.1, read on the forward strand.
AATTTAGGATGATTACCAACGTATATACTAAAGTATAAACGATCCACATCTTTTGCAACTAAAGAAAACTAAATAATGCGTTGATAAAGAATTTTATTAAAAGTGTATCTCAAGAATATTTTGCTGTTTTTATAATCTTTAAATATGTTATCTGAATTGTTATCTTGCTGATTATATATCTAAAGCTTGTCCTTCTAAGATACATATATGTATATTTGATCAATCAAAATTAAGCTAAAAATTGGATTAACTCAATTGCATCTTTTGTGGAAAAAATAAAGCGATTTTTTCAAACAGCGTTTTGCTAAAAATCGAATTCTATGCCAGAAATTTGTTAACCGCTTTACAGGAGCAGGAGAATTAAACTTAAATTCAATTAGCTTAAAGTATCTGTATTCAATTGAATTCGCGTTGCAAATTTCACATTCTTTAATAAAGCTCTTACGGCAGCTCTTACGTCACGGGCCTGTGAGCCTGCTATAAGGAGTGCGGAACGACACCCCCAGTCCTTATTACCATAATCTTTCCACGGAGACAATTTGTCTTGTGCTCGCCGCAGATCAAAGGTCAGTGCTTTGTTAAGTTCCTTAACCCGTCGAAGCTGACTCCAATCCAAGTTCACTGGACAATTTTTTAGCTCCCCATATTGAAAGGTCTTCGGCTGGAAAGTCAACCCACTGTGTTCTTCAGTCTTCTTGGCTTCTTCGTCCGGAAGTCAATTTCGAACTCTCGCCCACTCTCGGCTTAGCCATAGATGCTACCATTGTTACTGGTATAATAAATAACCCGTAGTTTATAAAATCTTGTTTCCTTATTGACTTCGCTTGTTCTCTCGATGCTCAGTGTCCCTCCGATCCTTTAATTTTCAGCTCCACCCACAAATTTTGCGCCCTCTTCATAAACCCACACTTCTTTCCAAATCCTTTTGTCTCGAGAACGGAAGTCACAATTAAAATGATGAAGGATTGAGTTCCTTTTATCTGATGTGTGCCAGGACCAACTGGTAAATTATTGAATCTAATTAATCATATGTTGGAAAACACAAAGACACGACCAATTAAAAACTCTCTACAAATACCAGCGCTTTCATATAACGCGGAAGAAAACAGCAATTTATGGAAAAATAAGGAATTAAAATCAGAAAATGAATATCAAAAGAAAAACAATTACAAAAACAAACAAAACAAAGATAAGCAGAAGAGAGGTAAAGTAGATCCAAAAGCTCAGGATTACCCGCATTAAAATTCTGTTTATCAAGGCTCGAATTGTAAATCAGGTCAACCCATTACGTGCTACAATCGCGGGAGAAAAGACCATTTTTAATGTAATTGTTGGTACAAATAAGATCAGGGAAACGCATGCGGTCGCTACTACAGGTGGGAAATAGTCGACAAAATGTAACCCCGGTGGTTGACACCAGTGCAACTCCCTCATACGCAGGTAAGAGTTTCATACAAACTATCAAAGCCGTGGACTGTGAAATTAAGAAAGCGTTAAATGATGCATTGATGGCCGCGAATGGCCAAACGTCGAAAATAATACGCCAAGTCTTGATTCCAATTTAGATTAGAATACTAAAATATTTTTTCTTTAGATTGGTACCTAAATTAAAATTAATCGCAATAATAGGGACCGATATGATACAAACATTTGGTTTAAGAATGGATTATGAGAAAATGATTTGGTGATGACCAGAATTACCAAATATCAAATACACGATAAAAGCGAATTTAAATAAAATGCGGGAACCGATAATTTGAGAGACAGTAGAGAAAAAGAAAAGGGAGGAAAATAGATTTAAATTCGGAACGAAGATTAGCCTGAGAAACAATATGCCAGAAAAAGAGATAGATTTGCTACTGTGCAAAGCCTCTTCTCCGGTTTCGCCATACACCCTACCCGAAACCCGCTTTACCGGTGATGCACTAGACTCGATTCTGCCAGCACCTCAGCCGACACAGAGCGTACGGCGGCATGGAGCCCCACACCCTAAACCCATACAAGGCTCGCGACGAAACACTGGCAAAAGCCAGCATGATCGTCAGTAGATTAGATAAGGAGGCTATTCAAAATAGAAAAAGAGAAATTAAAAAAAATACAGAAGGGAACAAAATAAACACGAGTTTCCATGAGATAAATAAAGATAAAAAATTAGAGACAGAATTCAAATGCCACTGTGATTCGGTGAAGAGAAAAATGATTCTAATTTAAAAACGGTTAGCGATAAAATAGAGGAAAAATGATTTAATAATAGAAAAATTGTTCGCAATTAGGAAAAGTAATGGGTGTAATTTTAGAAGCAATGCGGTAGTAAATAGTATTATTACATGCGTAAAAATAAAAAGGAAGAAAAATTTAGAATTTTGAGAGGAAATTTCTAAAGGCATAGTACAGTTAAATAAATTACAGCAAGTTCAATTAGAGAATTTAATTAAAAGAAAAATTATAGATTGCCACAGGCAATGACACAAAAAGACACCAACACATACACCTAAAATGTAAGCACTGTCGTGCGGAGTTGATCCGCAAGGAGGCAATCCTTACCATGAGTCTTTGTCATGAGTTTGACATCTAATAACAAAAAAATAAAAATCCCTAATGACATATAACGAAATTTATTTTTAAGTCTGATAAAGACGGTATTTTTATGTTTATGACTTCTTTTTAGTCAAGAAAGTAAGCGACACGAGCAGACAACTAATATGCCATCTAATATACCATCATAAAACGAAAACAACGGTCTTTATAGAACTTCGATTAATTTTCACTCAAAATTTATAACTATTTTTATTCTTCTCTTGACAAAAATTAGATATTGAATGTTTCAAACGCTTCGGGAGTCAAATGAATTTTCAGAAAATTGAAATTAACGGTCACCTAAACTTTTTTTAGGATTCAAGGAAGTTTTTTGGAAAATATCAGGGAATTATGTTTTATGGTTTTATAGTCATAATTGATTACATATCTCAGCGCTTTCCCGTGCGCGTGCTAGCTTGTCCTGCAGTATCAACGTCTTCATAAATGCAGACGATTGGAAGGCCAAGCCGGCCATCAAAACAATATAGCATATATATTTATTTTGATTTTCTCCTAACGAAAATAATTCACAGAAGCAATATTGTAGAATAGTGTTAGCAAATAATATTCAGTTTAGGATAGTTAGGTTTGTCTAAAATAAAAAGAACCTAAATAAGGTTTAAGGCAGGAAAGGAAATAGGTATGAAGAAAATTGGTTAAAGAATAAAAAAAATGTGCCCGAAATAAGGTACTACTTAAAATTATTGGAAAAAATTAAAAATTCACTTTTGTGATAATATTAATATCCTATTATTATTTTTTATTTGATTTCTTCATAGCTTTATTATAAAAAAACCTTTTATTTTAAAATTATTTGAAAAAGTCTAATATAATTTTTCACATTGAATTCTACTGTTGAAAATGTACAAAGTTTTGAGAATCAAATTATTACGAAATTGATGGTGGGCCTTCAATTAATAGACATTTCTTATAATCAAAAAGCTTACAAAACTTATGAGTTATATTGCAGGAAAAGGAATATATTACTAAGTTTAAAAAAGGGACGGTGTGGAAGAAAACTAAATCCCAGAGAGAATTTTCAAAGCTGCTGAAGCTTGCTGTCGAGAAAAATGTTCTGTAAAAGTTCCAATTGCTTATTAAGAAAAACTTCACAAACAGTTTAGGGACATCGGAGATTATCATCAGCAAAATTTGATACCACGCCGAATGTTAAAATGTAAAGATCCCGTTGAAACGAAAGTGCAAACAAAACATCTATTGATTAACTGGGTGTACTTTTTTCCCGCTGACGAAGAAAACATTCCAATTTGCAAAAAATGTTTGCTCGGGTAAAAAGATAATAGAAACTGTTAAAAAAATATTTTAAATAAGCAGCCTTTAAAAAATTTAGCAAATGGGCGGCGTAAAAACCATGTTAAATTAACGGAAAATGTAGAAAAAATGATTGAAGAGCATTGGTAATCAATTCCACATCACACCTCTCGTTATTACTTAGAAAAAACTGAGCATGAATTAATAATAAGGACAACTATCTATTTTAAATATTTTATCCATAATGTTGGCTTCACTTTTAAACTTCCTTAAACTGATGTATCCAATACTTGCTATAAAAGTGAGACAGAAGAAGTGACAAGCGAAGACTTAATTAAATACAAAGAAAGTGCTCAAAGTTATTTATCATCAAAGAAGCAAATACTCTCTGAAAAAACAAGTCTATGTTGCAAATTTGACTTTGCAGAAAACTTAACCTTACCTAAATTACTGGAATCCAACCAATTTTACCAACGGTTAGTATGGCTTTTTTTATTAATTGTGCATTATGTTCTCGTGCTTCGGTTTTGATAATATATTCACCGCGTGCTACACGCACGGTTTTTGTAATTCTCTCTATTTTGTGCACTTCACTTTTAAAGGCAAAGGTCAACGCATCAACAACTGTAATTTGGTGAACGTGCGTTTTTTTTCTGTTAAAGCTCCTTCGGCTTTAAGAATAATATTCTCATCAAATATCTCATGCTTTGTATTCAATTTTGTCTAATCTGTGGACTTTTCCGCATTCTGTTTAACTCACTTATGTTAAATGTATTATTTTAATAAATTTATATTATCATAGTTTATAATATGCATTGATATTAAAACAAATATATTTCTATTGTCTGTTTTCATAATTTAAAAGTGCCCATTCCACATCGAAGAATTAGACGCATGTATATGTAATAGGTCTGTCAGTGTGAGGTTTCGAATTTTCTTTAAAGTAACAAATTTCATTTTCTTATTCACTTTTTATTATTTATTTCGTTACGAGTTCCTCGTAATATCATAAGATGACTTCTGATCATATTATTTTTAGCACAACATTTCTTTTAATTGATTGGGTGACGTGGAGGATTGTGATTCACATGCTGTATTTTAAAATGGTTTAAGATCTGACGATGGCGACCTACTGGAACGTCCCTCATTTCACTTCTGGTCAATAAAGTAACCGCGCCGCTTTGCATGTTTATTTTCACGCGTCCACTGTTGCGAGTTCGAGCATTGTATGCATATATTCCAGAAAAATAATGACTATTCTCCAATATTGCAAATACGTCGCCAGGAAGTGTTGTTAATACAATTAGTTCTTGGATTGGTATAGGTTCATAGTTATTTGATCCGTGGTACACTAAAATTAGTTTGTCGACAGGAAAAGTATATCTTTGAAGTCCAAAAAGCACGTTCGGATTCCTTTTGGGAATAAGCCAAATAAACTGAAGCTGGTCAAGTCCATATTCAGATCCGTCAGAGGAAGGAAGCCTAGTAGGTAGAGCCATGTGCCTAGAAGAAGAACTGGAACTAGAACTAAGTGGTGGCGCAGCAGAAGAAAGAGACCTAGCACAAGAATAACGATTATTAGTAGAAAAAGAAGGGAAGGAGAAAATGGGACTGAAAGGAGTTCAAAAAAGCTCGATAAAATACTTAACACTGCAAGGTAAGTTTAAAAGAATTCAGGATCAATTTAGATAAAACGAATAAGAAAAAAAGTTTTAACTCAGATAAACTGGAGTGGATATAGTTAGTTTAATAAAAATTTTATAGAAATGATAAGCATTTAAGTTGACTTTGAAAACCCTCAGGGATAATTAAGAAAAGTTGAAAATCAGAATATGATCCACTGAATTGAAATAAATGTCAAGAGAGTTGTAAAGATTCAAAATTGAATTAAAAATAATTTACGGATATTTAGAACTTCTGGGATTCTCTGTTTACCTAAAAATGGAAATGAGGGAAATCGCAACTGCAAGTTACGTTAGTGCTTGTGCGATATTCATGAAAATTGACATACCTAAGCGTCATAAATATTTCTAGTTATTTATACAACAGAATTAACCAAAAAATGTGATCTAACGATCACGAATTTTTTTTTTCGAAGTAACTCACGCGTGATTCTGGTTTATATGCTCAACTCTATAACCATTCAAGATTTGGCGATTACGGCCTACTGGAATTTCTGTGATTTCATCTGCAGTCAATGGGGTAACCTTGCTATTGTTCATGTTAATTTTCGCCCGTGCTTTAGAGTAAACTCTAGGATTGTATGTATATATTCCAGCAAGAATATCAGTACCGTCCAATATAGCATAGACGTCCCCATTGAATGTTGATAATACTATTTGTTCTTCGTTCGGTATAGGTCTAAACTTATTCACTTTTCCGAGTAATTGAATTGGTTTATTGGAAGGAAAAGTGAATATTCGAAGTTCAAATTGCTGCTGCGGCTTTTTATGGGGAATAAGCCGAATAAATTCAAGTTGATCAAGTCCATAGCCAAATATGTTAGAAAAAGGAAGCCTGGAAGCCGAAGTTATATTAACGGCTAGATGAGACCGTGACTTTGAACAAAGAGGAGTTTCGGCATTAGAAGAAGACCTGATCGAAGCTTCAGGTCTGGCAGGTGAATGTTCTTTGTCAGGAGCAGAAGAAGATGGATTGCAACAAGAAACTCCAGGAATAGGGGCACCATTAGGCAAACATTCAAACTGTGAACTTAACTCTGTAAGAACGAATGAAAGATTACATTTTTTTGAGAACAAATCTATATAGTCCCATAGAATAAACCATCACCATTGCGGCAAAGTGAGATTATATAGGACCTTTATTCTTGCGTAATTAAAGAACAAACTGATTTGTACGTTAATGAAGAATTCGATTATCGATGTATCCTATTAATATATTTTTTTTGTTACAGTGTATACCATATATGTTATCTTGATCGAAATCTCATCTATAAAATTCGTATAGTTTGTTCTTCAACGATATACGTATTTATTTTTTATTCTTATCGCGCATGTATTAATAGTTTAATAAATGCGTAGAATATCATTTCCTTGACTAAAAAAAATTGTAAAAAGAAACGGAAGAAATAAAAGCAATTTATAACATTTAGAATTTATGCAAGATGTTGTGTTATTGCATAGTGAATGCATGTAACCTCAAAGTAGTTAATTTAGATTAAAGTAGTTGTATATATTTTAGAAATTTAAAAAATCTGCGTGTTACATTCGTTACATGACTTTCTTGTATATGATAAACTGATTTAAATGGAAAGTCTACTTATGTAAGGATTCCTTTAGAAGAATGGTTACTTGCCAAAAGCCTAAACAAATTTCTAAAGTTATAGATATACAATCTATATATTAGTTTATTTACCAATAGAATTAAGGATGACCATCAAGGTATAGACTAGAGTATAAACGATCCACATATTTCGCAACTCAGGGAAAACTGAATAATTTGTCGACGAAGAGTATTGTTAAAGGTGTATTTAAAGAATATTCTGAAGCTTTGATAACGCGTTGATGTAAAGTTTTCTATTGATTTAATTCAATGTTTTAATAATTTAAATACATATGTTATTCGAATCGTTATCTTGTTGATTATAGAGTTCAAATTTGTGTTTCTAATATACTTATATTTATGTTTTATGAATCAGACATGAGCAATAAATTTGGTTAACTCAGCTGCACCATCTGCGTAAAAAATAAAGCGATTTATTCAAATAACGTTTAGATAAAAGTCCGATTCTAAGCCAGAAATCTTGTAAGCCCTTTACAAATTTTTCGGACGCTAAACATCTTTCTAAATGTGTTTTATAAGTTTCATTATGACATATGTACCTGTGCATTGCAAACTTCGCATTTGCTAATAAAGATTCTTGCACACTTGTTAAGAAATATATATTGCTAAGCACGTGAATATGACCCTTTAAAGAATAAAAAAAATCATCAGCAATACCATTGCAGTTCTTGAAAGTATAATTAAATCCTTATTATCAATTTAAATTAAAGAAATCAAAGCTGCAATTTAATTTTGGACCACAAGTTTGTCATCCCAGGCATTTTTATCTTCCATTTGTTTTCTACATCAATCCCGTACTTTATATCATGTTAAAATACTTTGGTGTCTTTATTTTTTATCATTTTTTTTAATTCGTCATTCTTGTAGCTTTTCAAAAAACAGAAAAAGAAGATAACTTCAGATAAAACCCTTTACCTGTGTACACTGCCCTCTAATCTGAGGTTGACAAATCGGCGTCCCAGTTCGCCAACTCAATGCTTCTTCTTCCTCTCTTGTGACGTCAAATTATCATTGACTGGTAGCATTTTAATAAAGTAACATGTCTCTATTGAAAAACATACACATAATTTTAAAATTATTTTTTTTAATAAATTATAAATTGAAAAATATTCTACTCTGCGCGTGCACATTCTCCTTGCGCGCAGGTCCTTGCTCCAAGTTAGAGCGCGCTCAGGGCGCGCGTGTACTTTTTAGAATTTCGAGATCGTTTTCGTACGTTTAATCCGTAATTTTTTAGCTACATTTTTATAAATATCATAAATATTATTACTAAAATCCAAAACTGTGATTTAAACTTCTGAAGAATTAAAACGACAAATTGTAACTGAAATTATTTCGATTTGTTTTGAAAGAAGGTGCTCAAAGCACCTACGCCTTTAACTAAAAGCAACGCTTTAAGCTTACGGATCTCTGGAAAACAAAAAGTACATGTTTTAGAAAATGATCCAACTTTTCGAACTTTTGTATAAGTAGCAAGTTTCATGAGAACAGTTTTTGAATACATATATTTTAAATCCTTAATGTTGAAAAGCATACAACTGTTTGAATTTTTACTGAATTTAAAAATGTCATTAGGTAGGTAGGTAGTCTAACTTTTCCAATTTTTCTCTAACAAAAAATTTAGCTGAGATAGTTTCTAAATATATTTGATATCTTATGACGAATTTAAATGATGTTCTCTATTCTATTAGAAAGTATTTTTTTCTATTTTTCTGAACATTTTACAAATTTTTAAAAGTATATCACTTTTTTAATTTCATCGAAATTGAAAATTGTGTTTGGATAATTTGCAATTCTTCTACCCATCTACTTATATATCTGCTTAGCCATGCTAATCATCATTTAGGTAACCATCAATACAGACAGGCAGAGATGCAGCCAGATGCAGTTCTGCTTATTTTAAGGTTTATCGAAAAGAAGCCTAGTCAATCTAAAATTATGAATTACATCTGAACTTTAAATTAAGGCAATTAGATTCCTGGAATTCAGGTCGGTACTATCTGAAATTCAGATAAACATGCCCTTAAATTAAGAATACATCTATACAGAACAAAAATCCCTTCGTTTAATTTCCAAATCCAAAAAAAATTCCCTAATTGGTTTGTTTTAATTAAGATTGTAACAGGTCCGGGTTTCACTTATTAAAGCACTCTTTAGGGTCAGACTTCGGAATCGCCTTTAGTGCATTCGTCGCATTAGTTGCAACAGTCTCTTTATCGTCGAATCGATGTCCCTTAAGCGGCATTTAAATCGAAGAAACAGCCAAAAGTCACAGGGAGCTATATCAGGACTATATGGGCACGTGCGGAGCTGCGCAACACTGTGTTTTAATAAATACTGCTGCACAAGGTTTGATGCGTGCGTTGGAGCATTGTCGGGATGATGAAGCCAGTCACCGGTCTCCCAAAGTTGCGATAGTTTTCTCCTGATTGCATCACGCAATATTTTCAGAAATTTAACGTAGTACTCTTTGTTGATTGTATGGCCTGTAGGAGCCTATTTTTTATGCACAACGCCCTTATAATCGAAAAAAAACAATCAACATTGACTTGATGTTGCTTCGACTTTGACGGGATTTTTTCGGCCGAAGCTCGGATGGAAGCTTCCATTGCGAAGATAGTTCTTTTTTTTCAGGATCAGAACCATAAACCCATGTTTTGTCGCCAGAAATAAACTTTTTAAGAAATTTTTTATCACTATTGATCATTTCCAGATTGTCCTGAGCGATTTCTAATCGAAGGTTTTTTTGTTGGTCTGTGAGCAGTTTCGGGAATTGCGACGAACGCAAAAACGTCGATGTAAACAAATACATGCTGCGCGGAAACGAGGATATTTTATCGATACCTCGGGCTACTGACGAGAAGGTTAGGAGTTTCTGGTAACGTTCGTACCCTCCAGAGGTCGCCTGAGTCTCTCCACGCGAAGACATGAACATAGGTCGGATACTTTTGGGAGAGCCCTCGTACATACATTAAGTTCCAAATTACTTAACAAAACAACGTGATTTTCAATTTCAGATTTATAGTTTTTGTATATCTACATAATGTCCTCGCTGTTATTGTGTAATGAAACAATTGATTGTAAACTTTGTTTCTCTATTTCTTTCCAATTGTTAAGAATGAAGAGATATTCTGCTGGCATCTCTTCACGATCTCCATTTTCATGCTTATTAAATTATTTAGAACCAGCTGAAAACACATCACAATCTCTATTTTCATTACTATTAAATTCTTCAAAATCAAATTCATCACAAATTTCACAGTGTTTAGGTTTAGTTTTTTCCCACCTCCTACATTTTCTTTACAGAAACCAACAAATTGTTAATGGAAAATGCGTGGGAGTGGCTCGCAGTTCAAAATTTGATTTGCGGAAACGGTTTCCCCGGATGAATAAATTAAGAGTCGAAGTAAATTTCACGGACTTCATGTACCTTTTTAAAAAAAATTCTCCGAAGTTGGGAACCAATGTCTCTGTACGAATTATAATGTTTAAATTTTAAGGTAGGTTAAAATTAACTTTGCAGTCAATTTTCTTTAGTATAGATAGCGAGCCTCCGTGAATACTATTCCCATATTATAATTAAACAGTTCAAGTTTTTAGGTTAGTTTACTTTTTTCCATATAATAAACGCATTTTCAGTGTAAAAATATTTAAAATTGACGAGATTCAGTATTTTTTCTCTCGCTTCGTGAGTTGTCAATTCCCACTCATGCGTAGAACGAGCTAGCCAACGTGTTTTTTGTCTGTTACAAATTTATTTTTCGAAAATTCAAATAATTTGTTAATAAGTGGTCTTTTTGAGAAGGACTTTAAACGCTTTGTTCAAAACCTAAATGCTATAGGTTCAATTCCTTTTTATTAATAAAATAAAATGGTCATAATGATAATAATTAATAAATAAACCAATTTTGCAAATTTATCACTTCTTAACATTTTTATTGTTTCTGGAGCAAAAAGTCTTTCTTTTTTAAAAAATTAAATCCTTGTTTTAAGAGTCTTTTTGGTAATATTTAACTATTTGGGTTTAAATTCAATTATTTTGTTGAAAATTCGAATACTTTTTGAAAATTCGTCCGCGTGGATTGAATATTCCTCTTTTTTGTACAAACGTTCATCGTTCAAAATGCAATTGTTTTCTATTGAGGCTTAATTACGTTGCATACTGTTCATTTTCTGCTTAATTAACTATAGTTAAGGATTAAATTCATCAAAGCTCTATAGGCTTTGAGGAAAACATTCTCATCGTGACGCTTGCACTTGAAAAAAGCATCAAACCTTTCTTCAGACTTTATTCTCCATCTCTCGCTATTAACAAATTTTCTGGCAATTTTTAAAATCGAAAGTTCCTTCATAAACGTTTCCCTATATTTCGCGCTGTTTGACACACAATCGTTTGGAATTTTTTTTTGACATCTTATAAGCTGCAATTTTTACCTGAAACTTTTCTCTGTATCTTTTGTCGTTTAAATCAAAATTTGAATTTTCGATGTTGTGAAGCGCACTTTGAAAGAATTAAACAAAAATGACAATTCTACTGGCTGTCTGGTTACCTTAAGCGCCCGTAGAAAGCCGATATGTAGAAGCGCCTTTCTAAAAAAAGGAAAAAGAAGCTACCAATATTTTTCCCGCCTCTTTTATAATAATTTTTAGAATTCTATTAACAAACATATTTTCCACAACATAGCAGTCGTAATTATTCAAATACTTGCAATAATTACTATCATTATGCTAACAACTGTTAATCTCTTTACTAATCTCTTGAAAACTCTTAAAATATCCATTAAAACTTTACTGGCGCGGTATTTCCAATTTATAAAAAAAATAAAATGTATTCGTTCATTTTGGTGTACTTTTTGTTTTCTAAAGCTAGAATTATTAACTTAATTAAAGAATCCTAAAAACATTATATTTCAGAATAATTAGCCAAAGTAAATATTATTTCCAAAAAGCCATTATTTTAAGAATTAATTCCTTTGATAGCTCCATAAAATAAAAAAATAACTAGTTTAATAAATCTAAGTACTGGCAAGTACTGAGTTAGTTATAATATTTTACACCAATAAAGTAACAAAGTAGTCTCTAATTAAATTAAGATGGTCGGACGGTTAACTGGTCGTAGGTACCTACTAGGGTCCTTCTCAAGATTCGGAGGGGTAGTAGATTCAAGTCTAACGGTATTTATTCTACGTGACAAAATTGGTTTTCGAAATTCTGAAAGTAAGGCCCAAGGTCTGTACTTAATTGCCTGATAGTCCTACTAGCGAAAATCTGCTACTAAACCGTAATTTCTATCCTGAGTTAAAAATTTGATAACACTACAGAACATAGAGAAAGTACAAAATTTAGAGTTAACAGATAAAATATAATATTCGCTACACTACCCTCTCACCAGTGATAACGCTACAAAAAAAAGTACGTGCTGAGACGCGATACCGTCGCGTAGTAAAACGGTTTGGCTCACGGTTGCTATTGCATTCGTTTTCTGCGAGATCTGTATTAACTAAAAAAGCTAGTCTTAGCCGATCAAGAGTTACCTTACACTTTCTGTCATTTACAAGAACTTTATTCTTTTTTTCGGTTCCATCAACTACTTCGAAGGGCTGCATTTTGTCGAATCAAAAAGAAAGGAGAGGTGAACAATTCTTTAAAAATGATGACATTTCTGATTCCATGCCTCGTCCCTTTTAGTGGCTTTAATTTTCTCATTTTCTTCCGCAGATGTTTGACGAAATTGATGTTGCTCGAATTCCTAGAAGGCTAAAAAAATTAATCGGGCAAACGAAGTATCGTGCCGTAGACTAAATCGGCTGAACCTGCTTTTATTTGATTCTTCAAGGCTACACGAAATCCAAGCAGGTTTAAATAATTTAGCCTTAAATTGTCGCCCCTGGTCCGTTGTCACTCGCAATGGTTTCCCAAAACGTGCAATCTACGTACTTATGAAGGCAACAGTTTTTAAAGAAATAATTTAAAAAAAATAAGGATCCTCATTTAACTGGAGATGATTTTCTTCCATTGGAATTTTATTTTGGTTTTATTATTCAACTTTCAGATTACATTACACATTACAAATGCACAGAATTGAAATGCGTAAATCTAATTAATCATTTGAATAAAGAATGTAAATAAAATAAATGTAATTAAAATTTACATTATTACTGACCAAAAATTACCAATGCAGTCAACATAGAAGTGTTTCATAATTTTGTAAGTGATATGACTTTCGTGTTAGTCAAAAGAGTTTATTCAACTGTAAACAGTTAAGCCTTCGTAAATATTAAAAAATTGACTCAATTACTAAGTCCTAAAAGGGAATATTTTTCTCGAGAAGGTGATAATGAATAATAAAGTATAAACATGAATATCAAAGAAGTACAAACTAGATGCCTGAAACCGAGCAAAGAACAATTTCTCCTTCGTGACTTCATTAAATCTTATCTTATTAATGTTGAGCGAATAAGGGTATGATTTTGCCTAAATGTAATTAATCATCTGGTTACAAAAATGTATAAGTATTATCAAAATAAGCATACTTATATTAATTAAGGCCACTTTTAAAATCTATTCATAAAATTTACATTCTTACTGATCAAAAATTACCGATGCAGTTAACATAGAAGTGTTTAATAATTTTATCAGTGATGGTGGTTTGAGGAAGGGGATATAGAATTTTTAGATTGATCTAGAATTCTCGTGTTAGTTATTTAAACAACACGTTTATTCCGCAGCACTGTTCCGACTCAGGTTGCTGATCAATCTCTCCAGCGATCAGCCCAAGTGAAGATCCTCACAGAGTCGTCATGTGAGGTTCCCCACTTGGTTTCATTAATATCGAAGGTTATTTTGTTTCAGGCATCATTCACTCTACTGACACTCTTCTCATTAACTATTTTCCGCCATACTTTTCTGTCCCAGCATACATCTCTAGCTTTTTTAGGGTCCATGCATTTTTTCATGAAGTCTCTCGTGTTTCTATAGCTTCTTATTTCCCTTCTAATTAGGGTCTAATTCACACATTCTAACCATTCTTTCCGCGGTCTGCCTCTGGGCACGATGCCATTTACTTTACTTTAATAACCTTAAGGATTAGCTCGTTGCTCACTTTGACCATCAAAGTTTTCCTGCATATTATGCGCAAGAATCTCATGGCAATCGCGTTAATTTTACTCTTATCTTTTTCTTGATTGGTCCATGTCTCACTGCCTAGTAAATAAGCTACCAACGTATACAAATTTATCAACTCTCATCTATAACACAATGTTGCATATTGTTTTCTCACTCTTTCCTTTAAACACAATAGTTTTGTTTTATTTACATTAATTTTGAAGCATATGCTCTTCATGTTTGCATTCAATTTATTCCGCATTGTTTGCAAGTCTTCGATGGATTCTGCCATTACAACTTTGTCATCTGCAAACACTAACCCACGTACCCTAACTGTTTCGAGATCAACACCTTCTTCGTCGAAAAGAGCTATTCTTAAACACTTGTCCATGAATAATATTATTAGCCATTAAGATATAACGCATCCTTATCTAACGCCTTGCATAATATCGAACGAGTCCCTCAATTTCCCATTTACCGTAATCTTTCAGGACATTACAAAGTTTACTTCTATCTACCTTGTCTAAAGCTTTTTGTAGGTCAACAAATGCACAAAAAACTTTTTTGCCCACACTCAAACTTTTTTCTGTTATTTTCGTCAAGCTAAATATTTGATCCTTACATGAACTTCTTTCTTCTCCCCCTTTCTTTTGTATATTGGCACGATAATCGCTTTTTTCCAATCATCTGGGATTTCTCCTATTTCGATGCATAGATTTATTAGTTCGCACATGCTATGTGGTACGTACTTGTCACCTGGTTTAAGCATTTCAGCGTTTATACTGTCTACCCCGAAAGCTTGACCGTTTTTCAAGTTCTTGATTATATCCCTAACCTCAGTGACACAGACTTTCTCAGTCGAGTTTTCTAATGTAGTTTCTTGCTTCCTTAAAAGTCGCTCTGTATATTCTTTTTTTCTTCTGCTTTAAATTTATCTTTACTTTCTCTAATTAATCGCTTCAGTATCCTCTTTTTGCGTCTGTAATCATGTATACGTCTTTTTATTTATGTCGCTAAAACCTGTCCTATTCAAAGATCTTTTGTACGCTTTTTGCTTTGTTTTTTGGGCAGCCGAAATTTCATCATTCCACCATGTCTTACCAGACATTCTCCCTACAACCGCGGTACCACACACTTCAAGCGCACATCTAAGAATGATATCCGGGAGCATAGTTCAATCGCCTTCTATATCTTTATTCCGTATAAGCGCCTCACAAGTTTCCTTACCTGTGCTTTCGATTATCTTATTTTGGAAATCTATACGCACATCCGGTTTCTGTGGGGTCTTAATTTTGATTCGCGTTTGTTTTGCTTTCGTGGTTCTCTCTATCCCTGACCTAAGTTTATTTTGGAGATCAGAAGGTAATGATCAGAACCCCTTATGACCCTTGTATCTTTGACTAGCTCTCTTGGTCTTTCATTTAGAAGAACAAAGTCAATTATACTGTGGCTATTTCCTTTAGACCAGGTTTACATGTAAATCATTTCATACCTAAACCAAGTATTTGTAATAAACAGACCCGTTTATAAGCATAATCCAACGAATTTATCTCCAATATAGTTTATTCTTGGATCCACAAAATTACTTAGTACACTACCTAGTACATTAGTACAATAACACTTGCATAAATAAAATGGATGTAGTGAAATAATATTTATAAATATTTAATTATTATCAATCAAACGTCAATATAAAAAACTATCACTTTCTTACGAAGAAATTAAAATCATAAGTGTCATAGTTTAAATTTTAATCTGTGAAATTTTATTTCATTTATAATTGGCAATCTTTTGGCACGAAAAAAAATGATCAATAATAAAAAATTAATGATAAAAACTATAGAATCTGCACCGTAATAAATATTCTAAATCTCATTTTTATGAATTTCTCTAATCAAAATCATTTACTAAAATAGTTGCAAGCTTCTCCCATGCAATACAACACAAACTTGGAGCACCAACTGTTGGATTGTTTCAACGGCCGGACGCTAAGAAAATCATCAATAGAACATTTGTTGTTAAAAAATGTAATCTTCTGTTCGTGTTTACAGAGTTAAGTTCACAATTTAAATGTTTGCGTTATGGTGCCCCTATCCATCGTGTTCCTCGTTGCGATCCATCTTCTTCTGCTTCTGACAGACGACATCAACCTGCTAGACCTCATTTCTCGACCATGTCTTCTTCTCATGCCAAACCACCTCTTCGTTTAAGGTTCCGGTCTCCTCCAGCCATAAATTGATCTTCACCTACCTGGCTTTCTTCTTCGAACATATTGGGCTATGGAATTAATAAACTTGAATTTATTTGACATGAGTGGTCGCTTTAACCATGATTGTATTGAACTAATTGATAATAGACTAGTTGTATATTTAATAAGATTGGTTAAATAATTTTTAATTTTCTTAACGAATTTCATTTTTTAAAACAATGTATTTAAATTTATTTAAATTTTTCAGAAATATTGAAAACTTTTTGGAAAAAATTGTTGGTTAAAGAAATGAAGGGTTTTTGAAAATGAGTAATACTTTTTATTGCTTATAAAATAAAAAAATATTTTAATTCAATGTTATAATGAGGTGGTTACCCACCTGTTATAGATATTTCCTCTCATATTGTGTAAAAATAGAAAATAAACTAAACCGGGATACTTCTATGGCTGGCACGAGCTCGACTTATCAACTAAGAAATAATTAGATTTGTTAATTTAAGGTATGTTGTATGAGAGTGAACTTATTATTTCTTTGGTAAATTAAGAAGGCAAATTAGAGAAAGAGTGCAAATATAGTTTAAGATTTGTTAGGACAAATAGATTAAATAGGATACCTGATAAGTGGGTAAAACATGATATCTGGAGGGAAGGGGATGAATACTAGACATCCTACTCTGGACCCGGAAATCCCAGAGTCTTTCCTTTTGAAAATCCGGCAGGGATAAACACTGCGACGGAAAATTATATCGCCGGCACTTAGCCCCACACAACACAGGCTGTCCTATCTACGGATCGCCAGGACCTACACTATCCGGCACACTGGGTATGTCCACCGACACTTCCCGGCCCGAAATTAATGATTCTCACATCCAAGAATCATTATTAACCCATACAATGTACTTGGCCATACTCCACCCGGCACCTGTCAAAACAAGCGCGTACAGCCATCTTGCCTGTCTTCTCGAGGGACAACTTAGTCAAGCAGACGGAAGTAGCCACAGGATCGGGAGGAAAAGAGGGCAGCACTGGCCGGTACCGAATTCTGGCGGGACCAATGGAAGTGGGGAAAGCCGAGAGCAACAGTTCGCTAGTCAGTCTCGTGTCGACCATCGGGCATAAAGAGAGACTCTGGCATTTCTAAATTCAGGTAGGCGTTCATTATTCTCTTTTCTTCAGATTTCTTTGCTTTTTTGGGTGTTGAGGCGATTATTGTGCTTTGTTTGTAGCGGTATGGACCCCTTCAGTTCCTACCTTTAAGAAGTTAATATTAAGCTTTAATTAGTGTAGGTTAAGAACTTCTTATTGTCGCAATTCTCGAATAATGGTTGCTTTAACTTTTTTTCTGACTACTTGT
The DNA here is from genome assembly GCA_010014905.2 of Druon quercuslanigerum. Lineage (NCBI taxonomy): Eukaryota > Metazoa > Arthropoda > Insecta > Hymenoptera > Cynipidae > Druon > Druon quercuslanigerum. The sequence goes on from JAAAKG020136902.1 coordinate 58,519, forward strand.
AAAAAACGTTCTTTTGCTAAATAGTGTTTGGGTTTAATGCTGAAGGGCGTTTAAAATAAAAGATTTATTACTTGCAATGGTACTCATTGCAAACAAATTCTATTAAGCAACATGAATATTGTGGATACTTTATTTGCAAAGGATATTTTGGTATTAAAATTATAAGATTCTTATTAATTCTTTGCTTATTGATACTCTTTTTCTTCTTTAAACTCGTATGACCTACGTTGGGCGCTAATGGTAACCGCCAACTCTTGGCTCAGTTCACTAAAAAGGGTTAATTTAATAACCTGACTTATATTAATTTAATTATAATAGAAAAACAGGCTTCTTTTGGAGCAAGAATAAGATTCTCTATGTGAAATATATATTTATTTAAATAAACCTTAGGTACCCTTGTCTTTTACATGTATTTTTCTAATACCTATTCTGAATTAATGTAAAATTATGGTTTAACTAGTGAATTTATAAGCTAACGAGGTTTCGCTATATGACAAGATTATATTTACTTTCTATAGCATTAAAGTCGGTCAACTATGTATTTATATTGACTATCACTCAGACTCTAATTCCTAGGAGCGAAAGAGGCTACCTGGGTCGTTTGGTTGTCATGTTGCCTCTGCTGAAGGGCGGAAGCAAGGTGGCGATATTCTACGAGTCGTTCGAAAACACAAAATTTAAGAAGACACTCACGTTGTATTTGCCTTTTAGAAAATGTTGTTTCTCTTTCTAGCCTTTACTCGGCAAAATGTGTTTGCAACAGGGTATCGAGGATTTTAAACCTCTAAGTCTCTTGTACACAATATGGTGGTTCGATCGACAGATGATAAATATTTTAGCCTCTGTTTCTATAGAACAATTAATAGGTTTTATTTTTATAATTGCTTGACAAAGCAGAGGTAAAATCTGGAAAATAAAATATTCTTTTAAAGTGAAGGCTTCAGCGTTAAAAATAAAACTTTATAATTTATCGCGTAGAAAGAGGGACTTTTACACTAAGAATTCTTGGATGGTCGGAAAGTCGGAGGTACTCGAAAAATAGAGTCAAAGATTTCACAAATCTGATATGCAAAGATCGTTTAAGTTCAGTCACTTTTCTTGACAGCTACAGAGGATACTATCCAACTATCCAATAGGTTAAAATATTATTGTTTTAGAGTTCAATTATCAGACAAGGGCCAGATGTTTTTAGTCTCTGGGCTTCTCCTACTATACTGCTGTTTAGAAGGATCGCACAGGAGATAAGACTTTTGCCTACTTTTAGGAACCCCTTGCAACTCTAGGGTTAAAAAAAAATATATATCATTCTTTAAAATCCAGCTTAATTAGTATATTCTTACAAACTTTGCAATGTTTCAAGTATTAATTTTGAAATTTCCGAAATAAGTCAAAACAATGTAATCATTGACATTCATATATTCTGAATTATTATGTTTTGGGTGGTTACCTTTGAAATTAAGAAAAGTCTATTTCTAAATTTTAATCCGAAAGCTTAACGAAGGTCCAGTTTTCAGCTAGTATTCGGTTTATTAAACACGTTACAATAATTAAAATCTTATGAAACATTTTACTTCGCAACGCGAGCGTTCTTTCGATACATTGCGTAACGTAATTTTTCCAAGATTTTGAATCCCACCTATCCCTTTTATGTAATTTTTTCCATTTATTCTACTCTTCCTGTATTTTTTTGTACATTAAAAGCTTGTACATTATCTAAAACGAAAAAACATAGAAGGGCAACAAAGAATGACGGTTAGGAATGCGTAATTTCTGGATTTTAGTTAGAATATCACAGTATACGTATATTCTTAATTTAAGGGTGTGCCTATCCGAATTTATGGTCGTACCTCCCTAAATTTTAAATTGTCCCGACCTTAATTTCAGGAATTTAACTCCCTTGATTCAATATTCAAGATAAAATTTTCTCTGTGTCTGGCTGTCTGCATATCCGCCTGTCTGTATTTGAGGTTATGGAATTTTATCTAAGTTCTTCACGAGTTATAAAATATATTTAGAAACCATCTCAGCTAAATTTTTGTTTAGAGAAAAATTGAAAAAGCCGCGCTAAACGGCACTTCCCAGTCAGGATTAGCATTGAGCATTATCTAGATAATAAAAAATAAAGCATACCAAAGTATTTGAAAGCGGCTAAGTGAGAGAGATGAGAAACTTGAGGTTATAAATGAGAATTAAGCTTTAATTCCTTCAATTTAAATTGACAGTTAGAATCTAATTATACTTGTACAAACTGCAATTATATTTTTGATGATATTTTTATCTTCTAAATGGACACCTTTACCTGGTTAGAAATATATATTTCTTAACAAATGTGGTAGAAGCTTTATTAACGAATGTCAAGTTTACAATGCGATTGAGGATTGTCAAAGGATTTGTATGGTTCGGCTGCTAACTTTCATTAAAGCGGAGAAAAAACTCAAATTGGCGTTACTTAGATTGAATTTTTAGAACTAGTTTTAAATGACCAAAGTCTATGTAGTAGGCTTGGGCAAAAAACCAACATTGTGCGTCCAGGAAACACCTGGATGCGGAAAAGTGTTCCAGTCCAATCCGAAACTCAGCGCACTTTGAAATTTTGAAATCGGATAATATCTCCAGTCTGTTCTTTGAAGGCGAAATCTCGAAATTTCACTAAAAAACATCAGAAGGTACTTAGAGGTCCGTACCGATTCGCCAAAGTCACCCCATGCAAATCCTTATGGAGCGGGAAATGGCTCAAAATTGAATATTTTTGAGTAAAACGCTTAAATAATTGTGCGGTCCCTGGGTCATGTCTGTCTACGAGCACACGAGCGTCTGTGCCACCTCTACATTAAAGCTGACCCACCGCCCCCCGGTCGCCGATCTGCTTCTTTCCTCCTTCTCCCTCTCCCTCTGGTCGATCGTTGTCGATACTTGTCAGAACCTGTCAATGGCTCGTACTGTCGGCTCACGCTTAATGCTTGTTCACTCGAGGTGCCAGTTGACGTTGTCGTTATAGTTTCTTTTTCTCATTGTCTATTCGTTGGTTCTTTTGATGGTAGACATTCCGGTTCTGCCTGCACTCCCTTCTTTGTTTTGTATGCCACAGCATGTCGAAATTCGCAAAGAGAGACTTTGTGCAGTGCCCTATATTTGGTCCTCCAAAAGATTTTGGTCCGAATGTTTTGCCAACGAGGGCTGACATTCTGCGATGTTGTCAGGAGGTTATTTAGAAATCTGCTTCTATCCCAACGGTTTTAAAGTAGCGCATTAGGGTTTTGTCTCACAAATTTTCATAAAAAATAGTCTACGTTAAAAAATTCATTGAAGAGTAAAACAACTTCTCAAAGTAATAAGGATGAGAAAATCGCCGCCTTTCAAGAGTACTGCTCTGAATTATTTAACAAAGCCACTTGTAAGTGCGTTGACTTGTCTAGGTGCTCCTGTTCCAAGGAAAAGAAGGTTCCAGCCGTAGAGCATGCCTTCTATCTTGCCCAAAGTGGTAAAAGACTCATGGGAATCGCCAGCGTAGATGTTTCAGAAAAAAAAGTATACATAAGAGAGCAGAACGTAATGCAAAAAGAGGCAAACTCGAACGGGGAGAGGGTGGGGAAAGCGTTCCTACTGCATCGGCCTCTACATCTTCCTCTACGATTGATATGGATATAGATTTAGATTCCTTCTTTGAGGAAGGTGAAGGTGATAATCCTTCTCCTGAAATTAAGGTAAAGGTTGATGCTTCTACCGATGATGACGATTTTCATGACATGCCATGCAGACTTGTGCAGAAAAAATCATCGCAGGCCAGACTTGACTTATCTGAAGCAGCAGTAGTTGCTCAAAGATATGGTATAAATTAACGGGCTGCGGCACATCTAAGCTCGTCTGTACTCCTCGCTTCCAATCGAGCAGGTATGATCTCCCCGGATATTTCTCAAAAAGTACCTTAGTGTCTAGTCCAGTTTTAATTCCTATAACAGAGGATGAACTTAACGTTAGGCTATCCGTGGCCGATGGCTTTGGTACCAGACTGGGACTTTACATCTTTCCCTTGTCACACAGTAGCGGTGAAAAGAACTGTTAGATTGGTAACAGAGGTGTCCACACAAGGAATCGGCCCCAAGGCTCGGGACCGACAGATATGCGCCACACTTCTTTCTCGAATGACTGTCAACTTATTTGACACTAAGAAAGACTTTGTGGGTGTAATTAATGACTCTGAGACTTAAATAAGCACGTTCTACATATGGTTGGTTGGTTGGATAGGGCGTGGGTGGAGCCCGACGTGCAGCCACCTCCACGTGTTGGACCCTTCATGCGAATTGGCATGGGGTGCCTTTGGCGATTCGGTACGGACCTTTAAGTACCCTCTAATGACTTTTCAACGTAAAGTCTCAAGATATTATCCGATTTTAAAATTTAAAAGTGCGCTGAGTTTCGGATTAGACTGGGACACTTTTCCGCACCCAGGCATTTTCTGGACACACAATGTTGGTTTTTCGTCCCAGCCTACCATGCAGTATACATATATCATATTGAAACTGACAAAACCCACTTTGGAAGATGTTCACTGTCCAAGAAATTTTTAAAGGGCTTAGCATATTTCAAGCTTAGACACGGATTTTTATCTGTACGCTATTTGAATAAATCGCTTTATTTTTGCCGCAGATGATGTAATTGAGTTAACTCAATTTATTTCTATGGTCTGATTCATGAAACATAAATATAAGTATATTAGAAGGACAAGTTTGATATCTATAATCAACAAGATAACGATTCGAATAACATATGTAAATTATCTAATATATCATTAAATACACCTTAACCATATTCTTTGACGACGGATTATTCAGTTTTTCCTTAGTTGGAAAATATGTGGATCGTTTATACTCTAGTCTATACCTTGATGGTCGTCCTTACTTCTATTGGTGAATAAAATAATGTCTAATATATCTATAACTTTAGAAATTTGTTTAAGCTTTCCGCAAGTAACAATTTTCTTGAGGCAATCCTTGCATAAGTAGGCTTTTATTACAAATCAGTTTATCATATGCAAGAAAGTGATGTAACGAATCACTCATCACTCATAAAACATTAAATTTTTTTAATTTCTAAAATATATACAATTTCTTTATTCTAATTCAATTACTTTGAAGTTATATGCATTAACTATGTAAAATTATAAATTATTAGAACATAAACATGTATGGTGTAATTTTCTCTAATTCAAAAATAAGGTAAATACATAATTTTTGTTTCTCTCCGCGTCAAACATTATTTCTTTGTCATTCCTCTCTTATTTTAGACGAATGTTTATGTGTTTAATGGTCTTAGTTAATATCTGCATTTTTAGCTTCTAGCATCTTTTGGAATAGAATAAAAAAAGACCTGAAGAAGATACAGATCTCTATCGAAATGCTTGTTCTGTAATATAACATCTTCCATGGACACATGACTGGTAGACGCCACCAATTGTCTTTCTTTAATTATACCAGTTCAACTGAAATAATTTATTTTAATTATTTCACTTTAAATAAATGTCAAATGTTATAAATTGATTTAATTTCTTCAGCTTCTTTTTAGGATTTTGTATTTATGATTTTAGGAATTAAGAAAATAGTTTTAGGAAAATGTTTGCGGCCAAGTTGTAGATAAATTTTTTGGCAAGAAAATGATCTTCTACGCATTTATTAAAATCTTAATACGTGTGCAATAATAATAAAAAGTAAATATCTATATCGCAGAAGGACAAGCTATACGTATTATATGGATGAGATTCCGATCAGGATAATATAAAGGGTGTTCAAAAAGTCTCGATACACCTAAATATCTCTCCAGGAAAATATTTTTCTAAAAAGCTCAGTGCCATTCTTAAAGTAACTTTTAACGAGGAATCCACTGGTGACCTTGAATTTGACCTGGAACTTGATCTTCAAAGTTATTTTAAAGTCAATTTTGTTGTTTTTTTAAATGGGAACCCCTATTTTTGACAACGGCAATCGAAAGAGCGGGAAATTTTACGTCCAAACATGTAC
>JAAAKG020136903.1:0-35683 GCA_010014905.2 Druon quercuslanigerum
GAATGCCTCGGGGCCCAACATTGATTACGCCACTGCGCGTAAGTGTACACAGTAAAGCGGTACATATGCAAAGATATCCTTTCCTCCCACGGTGTGGCTCATTTTGAAGGTCTCGCTTTGGTATCTATACAAACAATCAAGACAAAACAAGTGGCTCTTCATCTTGATTTGCCTTCAAAGTCTTAAACAATAAATGAGTAGCATAGAGGCGGATGTCCTTTTTTTCTAAAAAAAATCATCTTTTTCATAATATCCTATAACGTATATTTCATTCTGAGAGATTAGCGTACAAGTTTTAGTAACATTAAATTAAACTTAATGTTTGTCGAATTTGCATGTTTTAGATGTTAAAGCTTTATGGGATGCATGTACATTTATTTTTAGGGGAAAAAATCGTCTGGCTTGCAGAATTTCTTGTTTAAATTATGAAAATCGATTCGATGTGAAGGCATCATTGGAACCAAAAAAATCTCATTGACAATGAATTTGGAAAATTTACATTCTGAAGGTGTGCGAAATTCATGTTTTATCCAAACTTTTTTTTTTGCGTGGGCAATCTGAATTTCTGCATTCTCAACTAATAGAAGCAACATTTTCATAATTTTAAGAAAACGGAATACCATGTAAGGTGTGAATCTGTTTCTAGTATAAAATACAGTTCTATATTTTAGTTATGTTTCTTTTTCAATTAGCGAAGTAACCTGATGGAGGCGGTAGACAGCTTATATTTTTTTTACTGAACACATATTGCCAATGTTATAAAATATTATGTTTTTGGGCTAAAAATAGTATAAAAGAAACGACTTTGGTAAATATCTACGCAAACAATCAAAGTCAAACTGGTGGGTCTTCAACTTGATTTAACTACAAAGTCTTAAACAATAAATGAGTCGTATGCTGGTGGATATCTGTTTTTATAAAAAGCATTCATTCTGGAAAATTAATGTAAAAGTTTTACTAAAATTTAATTAAACTTGATGTTTATCGAATTTCCATGCTGCAGTTGTTAAAACGTTATGGTAGCTTATTTATTAGTAACAGACTCCACACTCTTATCCTTATTCCTCTCTTTTCCCCTTTTGAAATAATTCCTCTTTTTCCATCATATTTTTAAAAATTTCCTTATTTTCGGGTAAATTTGAACGGAATTAAGGATTTACTAAAGTTATCTGTCGCTCGAAAATAACCATTGTTAAACATCATTTATACAACTAAGTACAATATTTCCATTGTTAATATTGTAATTAATTCTGGAAGAGAACTGGAGGTATAGAGACAATTAATTTTTGATATAATAATAGTTATTTCGAGTTTTATGTTTTTGCTTTCTCTTTAGGTAAAAGTTGCAGTTGTAAATTAGTACTAATTCTGTAAGGCTAATTTTATTGCTTGAAACGTTTTCTAGAAATCGCTTTCGAGCGTTTTTCCTATAAATATTAGAATAATATGATTTCTAAATATTATTTAAAAAATAAAATGTACCAAGGAGTTTTGTAAATAATCCCTCAAGGAATAAAATGAGTCCTTCATCACTAGGATTAATCAAAAATTGCAACCTTTACATAATGAGAAAGTAAAAACATAAAACTCTAAATAACTATTGTTAAATAAAAAATTATTGCAACATTAGTTAGAATTATTAATGGATATATTTTCCTATGTATATTTTATAAATCATTTTTAACATTGTTCATTTTTTAAATAAACTTTAGTATTTCCTTAATAGAACCCAATAAGAAAGTGCAACTACTGATGGCTAAAAGTTAATTCTTTGTAATTGAACAATCCATTATTCTATTTTTGGTTCAGAATTAATTTCATTTGGTTAAAAATTCTACTATTCAGTTGAAAATTTAAATATTTTGTTAATGTCATCTTATTTGTTTAAAATCAATCTAAAGTTGGACAGAAAAATCGTCCTTTAGGATTAAACATTTTTTTTGTAGAAAAGTCATATCTTTGGTTAAAAATTCATCTTCTTTTTGTTGTTAAAAGTTTATTCTTTTTAACTGAAAAGTCTACTTACTATTCTATTTTTAATTAAAACGTCTACAATTTGCTTGATTGTTTTATTTAAAATTTAACTGCTTTTTTAATAGCTCATCTTTTTTATCAAAACTTCAACTATTTTTTTGGGCATTGCTCTTTTTGTATAGAAATGTCCTTTTGAATTGAAAATTCATTTCTTAGTAGAAAGGGAATCTTTTTTGGATGAAATATGATTATTTTTAATTGAAAAGTCTGCTATTATGTTTTTGATTCCGAATTTTGGTTGAAAATTCAATATATTGCGACTTGAAACATAAGGAATATTAAGATAATAAGATAAAGTGTGGATAAACCATACAGATAAATATGTGAGATAATACGTTCTATAGTCCTTGATAAAAGTCTTGACATTTGAATTCAATGTGTTTAAATCGATCTCAGGTGTTTGGAATTTCGATGAGAATGAAAGATAAGCCTTGCAATTTTTTGAACCTCACTGTTCTTTTCCACTGGAATTTGATTGTCCTATTCAGAGAAATTGTTAAGAAATTAGCATTAAATCCTGTAATATTAACTACTATTAATATAAATAAATCACTTTTGTTGCACGTAAGGAATTCTTTCAATAAAACAATAATTTTCTCTTTATTTTTTATGGTTTATTTTAAAGAAATATTTCATTCTTGTGACTTTCTCACTTCCAAAAGATTCTTATTACTTTTTTTCTTAATTTTCTCCTTTAATATTACTATCATATTTCTATTCCAATTTTGATTTAACAATTTGGATTTTGCTTTATAAATTTTTCTATAAATACCGCTCATCAATCATTCACATTATATAAACCAATTTTTCGTACTGTTTTTTCATTCCGAGTTATTTCAAATTTTTGGGTACTGAAATAATGGAAGAGAGTTATAAATTAAATTTGTTTGTGCAGAACGACTTTATGTCTAGTTTCTTCAAAGCGAAATCACAAACGGCTATTCAAATATACATTATAAGGATATACATTTTTCTTAATTTATAACATTCGCTTAAACACAAAAACATATATTTTCGCAAAAAAATTCTTAAAATACTTTAATAGAGTTAAGTCTCATGTTCACAATAATTCTACTCGGAAATTAAATTATGTGTTCCATTTAATTAAAAACAAAGAACTCTGTCGGAAGTGGGAGAGGCTGTTCGGTTTTTTTCTCATTGTCATTTCTTTTTGTAATTACCTATGGCGATTGAGCTCATTAGTATAAACCGCGTTCATTCAATTAAACAGAATAAGTGTATAACATTATTTTATTTTAGATGTTTCAAAAAACATGCATTTGTTGTTCATTGAATAGCGAACAAACTCACTGAGTTAAAGTCTACAATTTGAGGCATATAAATTATGAAGGTATCGTTTTGTAAAAAATATATAGACTTAAAGAACGCATAAAGTTTGTTGATCAAGGAATATTTTAAGATCGGGGAAAACCGGCAAATGTCAGTTAACTTATTTTTTTATTAGGAATTTAAAAATATCATATAAAGCAACTTAAAGTAAGTTCGATTTCAACATTTTTAGATTTAATTGTTAATTAATAAAGTCAATCCAATTGTTCAATGGTTAACTTTTGTCATTGTATTTAATCATTATATTATTATATTTAAATTCTTTATTTTTAATATTTTTATAAAGTTGGAAGGAACAAATTTTTTTTCGGAATTGGAAGAGGCTATTTTTATTTTAGTATTTTGATTGAGTTAGAAGAGAAGAAATTCTGGTTTATTTTTATTATTTTTTTTTAGTTTTTAAGAGATAAAATTTTGTGTAGTTTTTTTTTCTTTTTGTTTGAATTGGAGGAAAATTTTTTGCTTCTAACATTTTTATTGAGTTGGGATGCAGGAAATTGCTTTCAATTTCTTCTGAATGGGAAAAGGGTAAATTTGTTTATTTTGCTTCCGCGTGGATAATGGTTTGTAATGAGCGGAATTTTAAAGCCTACTTTTTCACATATTTCGATATAATTTGGACCCCAGGAGCTTAAAAATACAATTTTTTTAAAACTTCGGTGTGTGCATTGATAGCCAAATCTGATAGAATTTCGAGCTATATCGGCTATTTAGAAGTGTTTTTTTACAGAGTAAAAAAAAAGTTGTCATTAATTTTATGAGAAAAACTGTTTTGATAATTAAAATACCAAAATGCTAAGGGATTCGAAATAAATTAATGGGTGTTTTTATATTTTTCAAATATTTGGATAAATTAAAAATAATTTGGCTAAACACTAAGCTCAGTCTAAAAAATTCTACCAGAACCTAATGAGGTTACCATAGAGAAGTTCCAGGTCAGGAATATCAGAGTTGTTAACCAGATCAGCGATTTTCCTTAAACTGGGGAAAATAATAGTACTAGATAGGTAAGACATTGTGGTAAAATATTGTTGAGAAAATTTCAAAATTGTAGAATTTAGTAGAAAATTGTACCTCAGAAATTTTTAAACCATTTTTGATCAAATTTATAGGTGTTATGTAAAATGTAGTACCCTTTTTTCTATAAAACTGAAGAAGAAAATCAAAATTTCAAATAAAAAAGTGTCAAAAAAATGTTGATTCTGTTTTTTCGTTTTGAGATCGTATTTTTTAAATTTTTTCTCATTTAAATTATTCCGTATGATTTTACCTTTCACAAAAAAAAGGTTGTCAGATTATTTTAACAACATGTATGTATTTTCAACCTTGTTTTTAAATTTTTGAAAGGAATTTCAAACTGATAATAAAATTTACAACCAAATAAAATAAATTTTAAACCAAAAAGATGAACTTTCAACCAAGAAGATTGAATTTCTCTAAAAAAATGAATTTTTTATAAAAATTTCAGTAGATTAATTTTCAGTTAAAAAATTAATTTTTAACAAAAAATCATTCTCAACCAAAGAAATAAGTTTTGAAAAACAAAAAAATTTCTGCTGTAGAAATTAGTTTCTAACTAAAATGAAGACTTTTTATAACTCAGTACGATTAATTTTCTGCCAAAAAAGTTTAATTTTTAACAAAATATATGTTAAAAATGTATTTTATTTGGTTCGAAATTACCTTTTTACTGAAAATTTAATTATTCCATTTTCGGTTAAACATTCATTTCTTGAATTGAAGATTCATAATTTTATTTAGGAATTAATTTCTTTGAGCTATGCAAGTTTTTGTCAAAAATTGATATTTTTTAGGAAAATTCAATCTTCTTGGTTCAAAATGCATCTTTTTGGTTTGATTTTTTTTTTCATTTGGTTGTACATGGAATAGTTAAATTTTCAGTAAAAATGTAGTTTTGAAACAAATAAAATACATTTTTAACATACATTTTGTTAAAAATAATTCTCTTTTGGCAGAAAATTAATCGTACTGAGATATAAAAAAATTTGTTTTGGTTGAAACTTCATCTGTTAAGTTGGGAAATAGTTTTTTATGGAAAATGAATTGTTTTGATTCATCATTTTAGTGAGAAATTAATTTCTACTGCAGACATTTTTTTGTTTTTCAAAACTCATCTCTTTGGTTGAGTATGATTTTTTTTGTTCAAAATTAATTTTGTAACTGAAAGTTCATCTATTCAAATTTTTGTAAAAAATTAATTTTTTTAGAGAAATTCTTTATTTTTGGTTAAAAATGTATTTTTTTTTATTGTGAATTTTATTACCAGTTTGAAATTTCCTTCAAAAATTTAAAAACAAGGTTGAAAATACATTTGAAATTTTGAATTTTTCTTGTTTATTTTTATAGAAAAAAAGGGTGCTAAATTTTACATATTACCTATAAATTTGATAAAAATTGGTTAAAAATTTCGGAGGCAGAGTATTTTCAAAAAAATTCATCAAAAAAGTTCAAAGTGACGTAATTCCTACAATTTTGAAATTTTATCAAAAATATTTTACCACAATGTCTTACCTATCTAATACTATTATTTCCCTCAGTTTAAGGAAAATCGCTGATCTGGATATTCCTGACCTGGTACCTCTCCATAGCGACTAAGTTTTTTTTTCAAATTTGGAATTACCTTAAGTTAAGAAGTTCTTCATTGAAACAGAACATATCGATTGACATGTTGATAGGCTTTCTGAATTTTATTTCTTAGAGAAAAACCTCCTTCTATATGAGAAGCAAATTTAGTTTATATCTATAAAGAAGCAAAATGCTCATAAATCACTGCTGGCTTTGAACCACGATAACTCAGCGAAAAAAGTTGACAGGGCACTTAAAAAAAAACAGTTAGAAAGCCTATGAAATTCCCCGTCTAGAAATGTCAAACAGATTTTTTTTGGTCTGCTGAAGAGAATACAACACGTGATAAGTTTTTAAAAAAATTCTATATTTTCTAAAATTTTGTACCTCGACTTCAACTTTTAGCATAACCTAGGGAGATTGTTACAAAAATCTGAAAATGATACGACATAGAGCCTGAAATTTTATCTTTAATTTAAGCAAAAAAACTTAAAAAAAATGCTCACCGGTTCCCGAGATACGATTAAAAATGTTCAATCGTATCTGAGTTGTGTTTTAGTCGACGATTACGGTTCTCGGCCGGTCTGCTGCTCGCTTCCTTCGTTGAGGCAGGACCGAATAGGCCACGCACAGAGGTGGTGCTTGATTGTAATTTTGTTCACCGAAAAATTAAATAATAAGGGCGTTGTTTGCGTAAGGAAAATGTTTGTGTAAAAGAAAATAATAAACTACTGGTTAGAAATTGAAAATTTAATTTTCATTGCACCTACACACTGGTTTATATTTAATTTATTTTGAAATTCCATTATTATTCACTTTTAATATTTTTAAGTGTTTTTCATATAAACAATTTATTTAGAATTTAGCTGCTTAATTCGTTTGAAAAATAGTTTACTACCGTAACAATATATCTGCATTTTTATTAATATTCTAGTTGACAAAAATTTTAAGAAATAAAAAAACTGTGCATTATTTTTTTACTCTTTAATATGGGGATAACTCTGAATTGAAATAATTGTAATAAATTAAAAAAAAATCATGAATAATTTTAAAAATTTACAATAATTTGAAACAAAAATTACTGATGAGCAGATTCAAAAGTATAAGAGAGCCCCAATCAAGCACCACCTCTGTGCGTGGCCTACTCGGTCCTGCCTCAACGAAGGAGGCGATCAGCAGACCGGCCGAGAACCGTGGTCGTCGACTAAAACTCAACTCAGATATGATTGAACATTTTTAATCGTATCTCGAGAACCGATTAAGATTTTTTAAGTTTCTTTGGCTTAAATTAAAGATAAAATTTCAGACTCTATGTCGTATAATTTTCAGATTTTTGCAACAATTTTCCTAGGTCATGCTAAAAGTTGAAGTCGAGGTACAAAATTTTAGAAAATCTATAATTTTTTTTTAAAAAACTTATCACTTGTTGTATTCTCTTCAGCAGATAAAAAAATCTGTTTGACATTACTAGACGTGGAATTTAATAGGCTTTCCGTTTTTTTTAAATGCCCTATCATTTTTTTCGCTGATTTATCGTAGTTCAAAGCCAGCAGTGATTTTTAATAGTACTTGCGTCAATCGATCTCATAATTTCCGACGGTAGTGTATCGAAGATTTTTATAGAGTTAGAAGAAACAAATTTGAGGTTTTTCATTCTGAATTGGGAGAAGCTATTTTTCTTTAAATCATTTTTATTTAGTTAAAATGGAACTTTTAATTTTAATTCTGCATTGAATATGATAGTCTGGATTTAAATTTTTCTCCGGAAATCTTTGAATTATTCAATTGATAAAAGTGATTAATTTTCAATTTTTCTGATTAATGGCATTTAACTCAAAACTGCTGAATTCATTCATTCGACTCTGAAACGTCCGCGGATCGCACAGTAGCGGATTCTGCCAACTGTTCGGTCTATGCTGATTATGTAATCGCAGATTACAGAAGGGCGAATGAGTGAGGTGGAATGAGGAGAGGGAAAGAGAAGAGTATCTTTTATCTCTTGACAAGACGTGACTTTGTTTTTAGTGAAAGGAAGAGAGAAGGAGACAAAATGGTGCACGTGCTTGGCTCAAAGCTTTTACGCGCGCTGTAAACAGTTCCAATTTTTGGCAGGTGAAGTGAGAAAGAACATCTCAAAGATGTAGGAAATTGACAAGAAGTATTGCAAAATGAAAAGACAGAGCAGATTTAGAGGATAGAGAAAATTAAAAGAGTGTAATATAGTCAGAAAAAAATTCTTAACGAATTTTTTTGTTTTGATATTCCCTTCTGCTCTCTCTTTTTTAAAAGCATTTTTCTTTTTTTTCCCCTATTTTCCAGACTATTCCCCTTCTTGTCGTTTTTCACTTAAAAGAGAATTGAATTAATAGAACTCATATAGAAAATACAACAAATTTATATTGAAAGTTAATTATTTTTATTTGAAAAGTCTACTATAATATTTTTTATTCAGAATTTACCTCTTTTAGTTAGAGATTCTACTACTAGGTTGAACATCCTTTTTGGTCGAGAATACAACTACTTTGTTGAAAATTCGATTTAAAAAAATTAAAGGTTAATTTTCTCAACTGAATTTTTGTTGTTGTGACAATTCATAGTTTCAAGTACAAAATTCAACTACACTACACTTTATTAAAACATTAATTTTAATGGTTTTTCATGAAAATTCTTCTTTTTTGGCAGATAATCTTGAAAATTCAACTGTTCTATTTTTAGTTGCAAATTGACATATTTTTTTAATTGATTAAAAACTTTATAATTAACAACCTTTCTCCTCTTCCCTTCTTTTCTCTCTTTTTTAAAAGAATTTTTTCCCCTATTTTCCAGACAATTCCCCTAGTTCTCGTTTTTCACTTAAATGAGAATTGAATCAATAGAACCCAATAAGAAAATAGAACAATTTGATGTTGAAAGTTAATTATTTTTATTTGAAGTCTACTCTTATATTTTTGATTTAAAATTTACCTCTTTCAGTTAAAGATTCTACTACTAGGTTGAAAATTTAACTTTTTTGTTAAAGAATGACTCTTTTTGTTCGAGAATACAACTACTTTGTTGCAAATTCGATTTAAAAAAATTAAAAGTTAATTTTATCAACTTATTTTTTTTTGCTGTCAGTTCGTCGTTTCTACTACAAAATTCAACTGTATGATATTTTTCATTGAGAATTCATTTTTTTTTTGGAAATTCAACAGCTTGGTTAAAAGTTGCATTACAACTTATTAAAAAAATGAATTCTAGTGGTTTAAAATTATGAAAATTCTTCTATTTTGGCAGATAATATTGAAAATTCAACTGTTTTGCTAAAGTTTTTTGATGTTTTAAAAATAAATTTTTTAAACTGCAAATTTAACTGTTCTATTTTTAGTTGCAAATTGATAGTTTGTTATTGAAAATTCAATTATTTGGTGGCAAATTAACTTTTTAAATAAAAATTCTCATTTTTGGTTTAACAGTTAAAATTTTTTGTAGAGAATTTACTTTTTTAGCTTGAAGGTTCATCTCCCTGAAAATTCAATTTTGTGTTATTAAAAATTAATTTATTTTAACTGAAAATTGAATTATTTAATTGTTGGTTAAAAATTTATCATTTTTACTTGAAAATTCAAGTATTTGATTGAAAATTCTTTTTCTTCTGGTTGAAAATAAATTTTTAAACTGAAAATGTTTCTATTCCATGTTTAGTTAGAAATTGATTGTTTTATAGAGAATTTACGTTTTTACCTCGAAAATTAATCTCGAAATTAACCTCGAAAAAAATCTATTGAAAATTATTTTTATTTTGCGAATCTTTTATCATTCTTTTTTTAGTTGAAAATTGATATGTTTCAGTTGAAAATTCAAGTAAAAGTTAGAAAATATATCTCTGTAAATTGAAAATTTATTTTTATTTTTAAAATCAATTTTTGAACTGACAATTTATCTATTCCAGTTTTAGCTGAAATTTAACAGTTTTTCGTTGAAAATTTTTGAAGCAAACATTTAACTATTTAGTTAAAAATGTAACAGATTTGGATAAAGGTTTATTTTTTTTTTTAAATTCGTCTATTTTGTTCAAATTCATCCTTGTAGGCTAAAAAGCAACTATTTGGTTGAAAATTCATCTTTTCTGGTCTGAAAATACAACTTTTTTGGTTGAAAGTTCAACTGACTTCTAAAAGGTTCTACTTTTTGGCTGCAAGATTCCATTACTCGTTAAAAAAATGAAAGGTTTTTAGTTGAAGTTTAATCTGTTTTGTATGAATATTGGACTATTTTGTTGCAAACTTATCTTTTTGCGTTTAAAATTCAACTGTTTAGTTGAAAATTCATTTTTTTGTTGTTCTTGACAATAATTTCTTACCCTCTAAAAAATTATTATTCTATTCATGGTTGAAAATTGATCTTTCTTACTTGAAAATTAACTTTTGGCTGAAAAAACCATATTCTCGGGTTGAAATTTCAACAGTTTTGTAGACTTTGCTTTCTTATAATGAATATTTATTTCTTTGTTTGACAATTTAACTGTTTCCCTGAAAATACGAATTTTTGTGTTATTAAAAATTACATTATTTTAACTAAAAATTTAATTATTTAATTTTTGGTTGAAAATTGATCTTTTTTATTTGAAAATTCAACTATTTTATTGAACATTCTTTTTCTTGTGGTTGAAAATCAATTTTTAAACTGAAAATGTTTCTATTACATATTTAGTTAGGATTTAATTTTTTTATAGAGAATTTGGGTTTTTACCTCGAAAATCAATCTCCTTCGTTATAAATTTAACGGCTTTGTTGAAGAAAAAAAATTATTGAAAATTATTTTTATTTTTCGAAACTTTAATCATCTTTTTTTTTAGCTGAAAATTAATAAGTTTAAGTTTAAAATTCAACTACAAGGTTTTAGCTGAAAATTAATAGTTTTTGCTTGAAAATTTTTGCTTCAAAAATTTAACTATGTAGTTGAAAATGTAACAGGTTTTGTTAAACTTTCATTTTTTTGTTCAAAATTCGACAATTTTGTTAAAATAAATTCATCCTTGTAGGTTGAAAATGTAACTTTTCTCAGCTAAAAATCCATATGTCTTGTTGAAAACTTAATTATTTTGATAAAAAGCATCTTTTTGTATATAAAATTCATTCTTTTGGATTAAAAATTCATATTTTTTGGCAAAAAGTTCTGGTTTGAAAATTCATCTTTTTTGGTTAAAAGTTCAACTAACTTCTAAAAAATTTCATTATTTGTTAATAAATGTAGTTTTAGTTTAATCCGTTTTGTTTGAAAATTTGACTATTTGGTTGCAAATTTATCTTTTTACGTTTAAAATTCAACTGTTTAGTTGAAAATGAGTTTTTTTCTTGTTGAAAAATCATCTTTCTTGGCAAGAAATTAATCTTTTTAATTTAAAATTCAACTATAGCTATTTAAAGATATATTTCATTTGTTGAAGATTCATATTTTTTTAAGCTCAACTATTTTCTTGAATTTTTTTGTGTGTTAAAGATCAATGTTTGAAACTGAAAATTTAACTATTCCTTTTTTAGTTGAAAACTTAAAATCAACTTTCGGTTGAAAATTCAACTGTTTTGTAGAGAATTCGCCTTTTTGGATTGAAAATAGAATCTCTTTTTTGGTTAAAAATCCCACTATTTTGTTGATTTTATTCAAAAGACTAAAAGACTTATTTTCTACAAAAAAGTTGAATTTTAAACCTGAAAATATGATATTTTAGGAAAAAGGTTCATTTGTAACCAATTAGTGGAATTTCAAACTAAAACAGTAGCATTTTGAACAAACAAAAAATTTCAACCAAAAACGTTGATTTTCTAACAAATTGTTAAATTTTTAAGTCATAAAGAAAAAGTTTCAATAAAAATAATTGAACGTTTAACCTGAAAAAAGAGATTTTCTATTATAATATTGAATTTTCAACCCGAAAATGTAAATTTTTCAAGAAAAAAGAGTTAATTTAATACTAAATGGTTTAATTTTCAAGTCATATAGAAGAGTTTTCTACAAAGGAGTTAAATTTTCAATAAAAAGGTACTTTTTAAACAAAATAGTTGAATTTTGTAACCCAAAAGGACGAATTTTCAACAAAAAAGTTAATTTTTAATCAATCAGTGCAATTTGCATCAGGTAATTTCATCAGTTAGTTCATCAGGTAATTTAATTAGTCAAATTTTTAAATATAAAAAAAATCGATTTTTCAACTAAAATTCCGATTCTTCAACGCCAACGAAAACTAACTTTAAAGAAAATAGGTCAAATTTCATTTAAAGAGTGGAATTGTTCACCTAAGAAGTCGAATGTTCAAGAAAAACGAATTTTCAAGAAAATACTTGAACGCCCAACGAAAATTGATTTAATTTTTTTTTGTTAAAGATCAATGTGTTAAACTGAAAATTTAAATATTCCTTTTTTAGTTTTAAAAATCCAACTATTTTGTTGAAAATGCAATATTTTTCGACTAGAAATCTTAATCGTTCCTTAGTCAGGTCTCGTACCTATATGTAAATTAATTTGATTCAAAAGAATTTATTCCCTTGTTTTCCGAGAGAATTTTTGACTGTGAAGTCTGGAATTTTTCTTCCCATTGATGGAAGAAAAAATCTCATTCGCAGGTATAGAATGGCGAGCATTGCAATGATTCTTGATACAGCGCCTCTAGTCGTGAATCAATCAACTTTTCCCATTGCTTCTCTCTTTTTCTTTCTCAGTCTTGATATTTTTCCCTATCTTTATCTGGCATTCTGCCTTCAAGTTCTCCTTTCTCTTTTTTCCCAGTTGACGTCTCTTTTCTCGGACATTATTTTTTTCCATCTACTCTTCTTTCGAGTCACCTGTTTACGCGAGAAGAAACCAGCATTCTCGTGGGAGTCTGTTAATAATTGTTATTAACGCCGTCGTAGATTTTACCGCCCACTTAAGTAAGAAGGTTGGAATATATCGAGAAGTAATCGAGATACAATTCCAATATTTCCACACAACTTTTCTGATTGATTATTGCCCTTGTGTGAATGTTAGTAATAATAGTTGTCTTAATTAATACCTGAAAGAGCTTCACATTAATTAATCCATGATCTGAATATTGTAAAGCAACATACATATCTGCAGACAATTATCATATATTAAAAGTCGTGAAAGTGGTGTTCATTGTCAATGTAGTAGTCAGTGAGTAACTGTGTAGTTGTCAATCGTGAAGCTTCTTATTTATGCCTTCAAAATGAACCGAGATAACAAATTTTCTGAAAAATTATGTAATACAATGTTGTGGAGCTTGTTAACATTATAAAATCACTTTAATTGTGTGTTTGCAGAGCATGTGAGTGATGTGAGAGTAATTATATTCTAGTATTATCTTTTGTACACACTTTATGAAATTGTCGATTCGTAAAGGGAAAATGAAAGAGTACTCAGATTCAATTACTGTTTTGGTTTTCATAGAAATTCGACATTTTTAATTCGTTGCACCAAAAATAATGCAGATTTGTCTACGATATATAATTTTATATTTTATTATATTATATATTATATTATTATATTATATATTATATTATTTCGCTACTATTTAGAAAAAAATGACACTAAAGACATTATTACTTTACAATTGTCTGATAATGTCACTATTTCTTTATTTGTCCTTGAAAAATATTTTTGAACTTCTTTGATAACTAGGCAAGTACTTGAATATTCAACTAAAAAAAGATCAATTTTGAAGAAAAAACGTAATATATGATATTTTAATCAAGAAAAGGTTTGCATTGAAAATAAAAAAAACAGTTTAATTTACCCGAAAACGACTATCAAAAAACATATTTTCAACCAAATAGTTGAATTTGTACCAAGAAGATTAATTTTCTACCAGAAAATACGATTTTTCAACAAAATACATACATTCTTAACCAAATACATAGTTGAGTTTTCAAAAAAGAAGATAAATTGCTGGCAAAAAATGAAGAAGTTAAATTTTTATTCAAGGGCATTGTGACACTTTTTTGATTCCTATATCAACGAAATCTTTGTGTGGATCATACCAATTCCATACGAGATGAGATCAAACTGAAAGTTTGGAAAAGTATATAATAGGAAGCAAAGAACGTTTATGTACTAATAAATTATCAATATTACAACAAAAAATTCTTAAGATTATTTTTTGAATGCGATTCTCAAAATTTATTAGTAATAAACGTTCCTTAGTCATTTTTTTTATTCCTCCAAACTCTCAGTTTAATCTTATTTCATTTGGAATTTGAGAGTTTGTACCAAATAGCTTAATTTTCTACAAACTTGTTAAATTCCCTACAAAACGGTTGAATTTTATACCCGAGAATATCAATATTCGACAAAAAAATCGGTTAGTTCAATTTTCATTAAAAAAAAAGAAAAACTCAACCGAAAAAACAAATTTTTAACCAAAATGGATGAATTTTTAACAAAAAAATACAATCGTTGGCATTTGGACCAGAAAATGTTTTTATTTTTATTTAAAACAAATGAATTAACTGAAGAAGATGAATTTTGCACAAAATAGTTCAATCGCTAACCAGAAAAGATGAATTTTCAAACAAAAAAGAAATTAATTTTTAACTCTAAAATATGAATTCTCAAAAAAAAACTAATTTTTTACCAAATTGTTCCATTTTTAAGTCTAAAAGAATTATTTTCTAAAAAAAGTTGAATTTTAAACCTGAAAATATGATTTTTAGGGAAAAAGGTTAATTTGTAACCAAATAGGAAAATTTCAATCTAAATCATTAGCATTTTGAAAAGACATAAAATGTTAACCAAAAAAGTTGATTTTCTAAGAAATTGCTAAATTTTCAAGTCATAAAGAAAAAGTTTCAACAAAATAGTTGAATGTTTAACCTGCAGAAGAGATTTTCTACCACAAGATTGAATTTTCAACCCGAAAATGTAAATTTTTCAATAAAAAGGATTACTTTCAAATAAATAGTTAAATTTTGACGAAAAAGACGAATTTTCTACAAAACAGTTACATTTTTAAGCCGAAAGTACTGTTTTTCAATAAAAAAGTTAATTTAAAAGTAAATGGTTCAATTTTCAAGTCATCCAGAAGAATTTTCTACAAAGCAGTTAAATTTTCAATAAAAAGGTACTTTTTAAACCAAATAGTTGAATTTTCAACCCAAAAGGACGAATTTTTAACAATATAGTTAAAATTTTAACAAAAGTGTTTGAATTTTTAACCCGAAAATAACGATTTTTCTACCAAGAAATTTAATTTTCAACATAAAAGTTAACTTTCAATGAATCAGTTGAATTTGCATCAGGTAATTTCATCAGCTAGTTTATCAATTAATTTAATTAGTAAAATTTTTAAATAAAAAAAATGATATTTCAACTAAAATTGTGATTCTTCAACGAGAAAAAAAATTAACTTTAAAGAAAACAGTTAAACTTTCATCCAAAGAGTTGAAATTTTCACTTAAGAAGTCGAATGTTTAGCAAAAACGAATTTTCAAGAAAATATTTTATTAATTAATTAATTCTATCGAAAAGACGAATTTTCGATCGAATAGCTAAATTTTCTATAAAATTGTTGAATTTTTAAATTTTTAATCCGAAAATACGAATTTTCTAAAAAACTGTTGAAATTGCAATAATAAAGTAATTTTTAATCGAAACAGATTAATTTTTAACTAGACAATTGTATTTCTACCCCAAAAAGGTGAAATTTTTAGAGGTACTGATGAACTTTAAAATCATAAAGACAGATTTTACAACAAAAACAGTTGAATTACCAACAACAATAAAATTTGTTAGTCAAGAATGAAAAAGAATTTCAATTAAATTCTTGAATTTTAAAATAAATAGACGAATTTTTTTCAAGATGTATGACTTTTCAACAAAATTATTTAATTTTCAGCAAAATAATTCAATATTTAATCTAATAAAAACATGTTAACCAAAAAAGATGAAAGATGGTAATAGGGAAGACTGCGACAAATAAATAGGATTTTAAATCGTTTATAGACTAAATCACATCATTTTAAATGAACATAGAAGTTTATTTTTAATAATTTAAAAATATTAGGTTGAAAAACTGAACAAGTACTATATACTTTTAAACTCGAACTAAACATAAGGTTATTACTTTAAAAATATTATAGTAATTTTTTAAAAGTTTTTGACACTATTTACACTGTTTTTGCTCACTGAATTAAATCTGAATTGAGTTTTTACCGTAAATGACGTTCAAGTCAAAAACCTTTGAACTCTTCAGATATGCTGCATCATACAGATAATATTTTGAAGTTAAAATTTTACGTCGGTGTACTTTAAAGTAAATTCATTCAATTTTAAAGAAACTGTGCCTTAACCCAAATGCCCAGAAGGCTGCTTTTTTGATTCAAAAAAAAAACAGCGGGTAAGGAGCTAAGAAAATTTACTATAAAGTAAAAAAATTAATTTAAAAAGTGCTTCTTTAAACAGTTTTTTTTTTAGTGAAGTAATTCATGATAGGAGAATTATCTCAGATTTCATCGTGACTTATTTCATTAAAAACGATAATCACATTTCTTTTTGATTATTAGCACTTAAATTGCACTCTTACTGCTACTGAAAAATTTGCGTTTTTGAATCTTTATATCAATTATCCATATTTTAAAACTCGTCACAAAAAAAGAATATAGTAATTTTAACATTTTTTTTGTAAAATTCATTTCTCCAGTCAAAGTCCGTCAATTTTAGACTATTTAAGCTATATGTTTGATGATATGTTTTAATTTATTTTGGTATGCTTTAATATGAAATGTTTTTCTGTGATGGACAAATGTAAGAGGTTTTTTGGACACTGTAGAAAGATTGCAAAATCCCAAAACGTTAAAATCTGAGATTTTTTTATAATGTAGAAAAAATAATTTTTGATTATGTTAGAATTTTCGGGAAGAAAATGAAATACTTTTTCTTTACTTTGTTAATACAACCATTATTTCTAAAAATGTTTAAATATTTTTCATCTAATTTCTTCAATTCCATTTGAAGTAGAACATTATGTTAAACCTAAAGAATGCGAAATTATCATTACTTAAATGTTTATAAAATTTAAAAAAAAATTATGATGGGTTTTTCTAATTAAAACTGAACCAATATTTTCAAATTCATCAAAAATATTTTTGTATTAAATTAACCAATTCCAATTTAACTTTGCTTTATATTTCCAAAAATTCTAATTTGATCAAAAATTATTTTTTAAGTTTAATTTGTATATTGTTAAATATTACCAAAAACAGCTTATAAAAAAATCGAGATCATTTTTACACTCTTTTTACAAAATAAAAGGTCTAGAATTTTCAATTTTGATCCGATTTAACATAACTGATCGAAAATTTGTCGCAAATAAATAATATACGATTTGTTAGTATTTGATAACAAAGTGTAATTTTTCAAATAAATTTGGTAAATAAATAAAAAATTTACTACTCGAAAAAGTTCTTCCTTCTAATACTTTAAAAAAGAAACATATTTTTTTACTTTATAAACAGATTCACAACTTGACTACTTTTCGACGCATGGATATAATTTTCTTTAGAAAATCGACTGCTAATGACTCAGAAAGGATCCTATTTATTAGAAAAGTTTGTAAATTTGCATAATTTGTTTATTTAATTAATTAGATTTTTTTTAAAAAATACAGAATTTCGTCAATTTTCAAGTGGCAGATTAATTTTTTTGAACTATAATTGTTTTTCTTTAAAAAAATAATTTTATTATAAAATCTGCGATTTCGTAGTTTTTGTAGACGGGCAACCGTTCATTTGAAAAATTTAAATTTTATTCTCTATAGTGGATTTAATTACAGTGACTGCGCTTCCGTAAGTAACATCTTTTAATCGTTACTCTGTATTTTTATTTTTTTTATCAAGTTTAATAGAATAAATGACCAATTTTGTCGCCTAACGCCTGAAAAAGTTTCATAATAAATAAGGTCATTTGTTAAAAAGTAGTCAAGTTTTGGTTTTGTTTATAAAATTATTGATAAAAAAGTTATTGTTGGTTGATAAAGTATCATAAGCGAAGGATTTTTACAATTTATTAAAAAATGATTCGGTTAAACAGAATAAATGTGTTAGATAAAAATCGGCGAAAATCTGCATTTCTTTATATAATTAGCAAATAATTTGGATTTTTTAAAAAACAAAACTAAGTATTATTTTTATTTATATCCCGAACACAATAATTTAAAAATAAAGTCTCACAAGTATTTTTAATCTTGAAGTAGCACTTTTACTCAGGAATTTACTAAAAATCTTTATAAAAATCTATATAAATCTATATAAATCTATAAAAATCTATGATTGTTTCTAAATAAGAAATAAAGAATGTCAAATTTGTTATTAAATTAAAAATCAATAGAAAAAAATTAAAAAATTAGCTCTTATACATCCCGTTAAAATTTATTTAATTGTTATTTTTGTAACTGCTCAAATCGTATGAAAATTGGAAGTTCTAGACTAATTCATCCAGAAAAACTTGTTTGCCCGAATCTGGGACGGGGACTAAAGATAACATCTAAATAATACAAAAAAAAGTCTTTTAGTCAGACCTGATGAGATTTCTCAATTTTTCCACTATATCAAAAAGTATATATTTCAAATACTGATATTTTTCATGCTACCCTATAATTAATTTAAATAACCGAAAACTGGAATTTTGTCGGATTTTATTCTAGTAAATTTACTTATAATATATGTATATGCAAATGGCTTGAAAATTATACTAAAATTCCTACATAATTTTCTAACAGCGTGGGTTGATCAGTCATATTCGTGTAATTCTGAATTTTCTTTCTGAAATAGGCTCTGAATTTGAAGAAATAATAAATTTAATTATTAAAACAAAAGGTGTGAAGCGCAAAAGATACGGGTGTGGGTTTATCATAGAGTTTTAGGAGGCATTTGTGTTCCAAAGTGAAAAAAAGCAAAAAGAGGGTGTTGCGAGACTCGGAGCGAGTAAAGAGGAAAGTAAATTGATGCGGGCAATGGGCATGCTCGCATCAATCTCTATTAATTTTTGTCGGTTTCGTCTGCGTTTCTAGAGCAGGGCCGCGTAAGTTATTATAAACGTTCGGCTCGTTCTCGAAAATCATACAAATGGTGATACATTTGAGATCATTTTGAGAAAATTCAGGATTTTCTTGAAACATGTTCTATAGGGCGGAGTGAAAATGATCAAATTTGTCGAATTATTTGAGCTAACCAAAAAATATTTACTAGCTATTCGCTGAAAAAAGGGACACCATTGAAAATCCGCCCCCCCCCCCTCCCCTATGTATGGGCTGGTATGTATATAAAATAATTTCATCAGTTTATTCCTATATCGTTTCGCCGTAATAGCACCATCATTTTTAAAGTCTGGAAGCTTGATTTAAACAAGTTGTTAAAATCGCTTTAAAAAGCGTAAAATTGACCATTTGAAACGCTGGAAACATTACTAAAAAAATTTTGTTCGAACAAAAATTACAGTATTTTTCCTTAATTGAAGCTGAAGAAGTTTCAGGTTCGACATATTTAACTTTTTCAAACATTTCTGCATAGGACTCAATCCAAAAAACTATGTTTTTTGGCCATTTTCGAAAAATTCTAAAGTAAACATCAATTTTTTTAATTTATAATTTTTTATTATTATTCATTAGCAAAAACTGTACAAAACTAAAATT
The DNA here is from genome assembly GCA_010014905.2 of Druon quercuslanigerum. NCBI lineage: Eukaryota > Metazoa > Arthropoda > Insecta > Hymenoptera > Cynipidae > Druon > Druon quercuslanigerum. The sequence continues at coordinate 19,631 of JAAAKG020136903.1, forward strand.
TTCCATAATTTTCGAAGCAATAGGGAAATTTTTTGGCATTTTCAAAAAGTTTTAATTTCAAATCAAAAAAGGGAAAAGAAGATATTAATTAATTTAAACTTTGATTTTTTTTACTTTTTTCGAATGCCAACACACAAATATTTTTCGCGCAGCTTAAACGATTCGACTAATTTGAGAATTGTCACTCCGTCCTAATGTTCAAGTGAACGTGAATCAAGTACAAAACAAGAATCTCAAATAAAAAGTTTCAAAATTCTCGACTGCTCATCCTGAATTTTATTGTAAAATTATCACGTTATCTCGAATTTTCTCGAAATCGTCTCCAATGTTTCACTGTATAGCAATAGAAATTGAGGGGCTGATTGCAAAAGTGGTTTGAGAAAATTGACGTAGCAACAATGATTTAAGTACGTTGCTGTCAAAAACGAGCTGAAAAGAAAGAAGAAAAAAGTGGATATAGAGTCAAATAATGCATGATTTTTCAACCAGCAATGGAATAGAAAAAAATTCCAATCAAAAAAAAACAAAAATTCACCAATAGAAAAAAACTAATTTTCAACAAAAGTACATTTGGCTCAACGAAAAATGTAATATTTGATGTTCAAACTAAAAAATATTTTAATTTTAAATTGAAAACAATTGAATTCGAACCAAAAAGAGGATTTTATGCAAAATTGTTCAATCGCCAACAGAAATAGATCAATTTTCAAACAACAAAAAGACATATTTCTTACCAAACAATTGAATTTTCGACCCCATAATGAAACATTTAGGCAATAAAATTAATTTTCTGCCAAATTGATGGATTCTTAAGCAAAGAAGCCAAATTTTCCAGAAAAAGTATAATTTTCAACCCGAAAATATGATTTTTCAATAAATAAGTTCATTTTTAATCAAATAGTTGAATTTACAACAAAATAGTAGATTTTTTTAATAAAATAATTAGGTTTCAACAAAAATGTCTACTTTCTGCCTAGTTTTGAAAATTTCAAACCATGAAGACTAATTTCGAAACAAAATAGTTTACCGTTTAACCAAAAAATTGCTTTTCTAATAAAGTATTTCATTTTTAACCCTGAATTATAAATTTTCAACAAAAAAGTTTAAGTTTTAACCCACATTGTTAAGTTTTTAAGTAAAAAAGACGAAAATTGTTGAATTTCCAACAATGTAATCAAATTTTCAATGAAAAATATGAATATTCAATCTAAAAGTATAAATTGTAATCGAAAAATTCTATTCTCAATCAATTAGTTGAAGTTTAAACAAAACTTTTTTAATCAAATATTTTTAAATTTATTAATTCTGATGTGAATTTTTGCTGATTACTGGTAAAAATAATTTTCTGAAGAAACGAGAAAAAATATGCTACAGTCTCAGTGGCGTAATTGGTTAACGTTGCACTCGTGAAAAGTGGCGTTCCCGTTTAAAATCCGCGCCGTGGCATATTTTTTCTCGTTTCTTCAGAAAATTTTTTTGCCCAGTAATCAGGAAAATTTAAAACGAGAATTAATTAATTACCCTGGTCGACAAAATAACATCACAACTTTAAAATTATTTAAAAGTTTGTTCAATATTTGTTGATGTTTTAACATAAAAATCTAATTATATATATATATATATATATATAACCCAATTTGACATAAAAACCCAACAAAGAAATTGAATTTTCAACCATTTTGAATTTTAAGAAAAAAAAGTTAATTTATCAACATAAACGTTCAGTTTTCAATAGTTGATTTTTTAAAACTAATAAACGAATTTTGTACAAAAAAGTTTCATTTTCATCAAAAAAGAGTTCTTTTTTAACCAAATAGTTCATTTGTCAACTAAATAGTTTAATATTTCAACTAGAAAGAGGAATTTTTAATAAAACAGTTGAGCTTTCAACTAGAAAGCATGATCTTTCAAGAAAATTGTTGAATTTTCAATATAAACGAATCTTTAATGACATGATCGAATATCAAACAAAAAATATTAAACGTGAACTAAAAAAAAAAATCATTTTCAACCACGGTTGAATTTTTAAGTTAGAAAAGTGAATTGAAATTGGCATTTGGATTTTTTGCAAAAAAGTTTTTTTTTCGACTCAGAAAAGTGACATTTTTGCTGAAAAAAATGTGAAATTTCAATGCAAAAAGACGAACTTTAAACAAAGCAGTTGAATTTTGGAGAAAAAAAAATTTTAACCAAAAGAGATGAATTTGGTACCAAGAATATAAAAATGGACTTTTCACTCAAAAAAATTGAATAATTAAGCACAAATGGTTTGAATTTTCTATTGCTTTCTATTAATTCAGTTCTCAGTTACGCGCAAAACCAAGGAAAAGGGGAAGTTTCTTCGAAACAGAAGGAAAAAGTTTTTTTTAAAGAGGGAAGTCTTCCGCAGTTTATATTATAATATTTCGTTCTCTTATATCGTTCCATTATAAAATACAATGTAATTCTCGTTTCTTTTATTTCTATTTAATTCTTTTTTCCCCTTCAAATCTCTTAACTCATTTTTGGTTCGAACATTTTTTTAATCCGCTTTTGCCGTCAGCCTCTAAAATGTCAGTCGACTTTTTGGCTCGCGTTTTGCTGTAAGGTATATATATGCTCATGGAATGAAGAAGAGAACTTGTGTAAAATATTCAAAGGTACAATAAACGCTATACCGAGAATGCGTGTATATGACACGTATGTACATATACATAAACTCATGCATAGACGAGTAATTGTGTATTGTACGAAATAGCGGTTTCGCGGGTGCGTGTACGCACAATACTCAACTTTTGCTCTGGTCGAGCGTTGCGTGACTGCAATATTATAGGCACCAATTCATCTCTGTGTGTGTTCTGGTCACTGCAGTCACATTGTGCGTGAGCAGGCAGGAAGCATAAATTTTACGAACAGCAAACAGAGAAAGAGCCGGTCTTATAGGATAGGAGAGTCTCTTCTTAATTCTTTTCTACATTCTCTTGCCCAAAAGGAATATTTTCTTCTGCCTAAATAGAATGCTTTTCAAAGTTATTGCGTGGAATGTCTTCGCAGCCTGAACTTTGATTTTATTGTCTTCTTTTGATACCGGATATTCTTGAAAAATTGTCAAGCGAACCACTGATTTTTTAAAAACCTTTAATATGATTGTAAAAGTTTTAATTTGAATGATTTAAAGTTTAGGTATACGAAATAGAACCATAATGTTATACAGTTTCGATAGGGTTGTTGCGTGATTGTTAGCAATTGCATATTTTGCCATTACCGTACATTGGCAAAGAAACAAGATTCCCAACCGCAGTATTTTCTGTCGCCTAAATATCCTTTTTTTAAGATATTGTGATTCGTTCACCCTTTTAAACATGAGATGTCTCTACAGCCTAAACTCGGATTTTATTAGCCTCTTGTTATACCGGATATTTCTGAAAAGTTTCCGTAATTAAATATTGCTTTTTCCATTTTTAATAAGATTGTACTCTGAGAAAAAAAATGTTAATACTAAAAAAATTTTTTTTTATTGAAGTGAATTAATGAAAAAAATAAATAAATGTCACCTTGAATCAAACATGCAAGATTTCACTCTAATAATTGTTTTTTTTTCACTCAAGCAAATGGATATCTAAAAAAATCGATTTATTTGAATGGAACAAATTTTTTTCTCAGTGTACAATGTTTAAGCATTAAAGAATTTAAGCATTTAAAATTGAATATTCAAAGTTAAACTGTTTCAATAAGGTTGCTGCATGATTTTTAACAATTTTATTTTAAATATTCTATTTCTATCAAGTACTCTTTACATCGGTGTTGAAACACGATTCCCAAACATAGCATTTTCTTCTGCCTAAATATCTTCTTATTAAAGACATTGTCATTCGTTCACATTTTAAGACAGGGAATGTCTTTGCAGCGCATACTTTGATTTTATTATCCTCTTCGGATACCGGATATTCCTGAAAAGTTTCCATAATTAAACATTGCTTTTTTCCATTTGTAATAAGATTGTGCGATTGTTAATTTAAAGACTTGAAAATTCAAAGGACTTAAAATTCAATATTCGAAGTTAAACTGTTTCAATTAGGTTGTTGCATGATTTTTAACAATACCTTTTTTTAATGGTTCATTTTTTTTCTTTACATTAGTGAAGAAGCAAGATGCCCAGCCATAGTATTTTCTTCTGTTCCAATATTTATTTATCAGACATACTGTTTCATACATTTTTAAACATGGGATGTCTCTACAGCCTAAACTTGGATTTTATTAGCCTCTTGTTATACCGGATATTCCTGAAAAGTTTCCTTAATTAAACATGGCTCTTTTCCCTTTTTAATAAGATTGTACAATTTTTAATTAAAAGACTTCAAAAGTGTAAGTATTCAAAATTGAATATTCAAAGTTGAACAGTTTGAATTAGGTTGTTGAATGATTTTTAAAAAGTGCATTTTTTAATGGTTTATTTTTTATTCTTTACATTCGTGAAGAAACAAGATGCCCAAACATATTATTTTCTTCTGTTTCAATATTCTTTTATCAGATATTCTGTTTCATACATTTTTAAACATGGGATGTCTAAAGCCTAAACTTGGATTTTATTAGCCTTTTGTTATACCGGATAGTTCATTTTTTAATATTTTCATTTTTAATATTCTATTTCTATTAAGTATCCTCTTTACCTCGGTGAAGAAACAAGATTCCCAACCATAGTATTTTCTGCTGCCTAATTATCCTTTTATCAAAGACATTTTTATCCGCTTACTTTCTTAAGCATGGGATGTCTCAGCAGCCTAAACTTTGATTTTATTTTCCTCCTAGGATAAAGGACAATCCTGAAAAATTTCCATGATCAACCATTAATTTTTTCCATTTTTTAATGTAATTATACCATTTGTAGTTTAAAGACATAAGTATAAAGATATATAATTGAAGCATAGAATTTTCTTCCGTCTATATATCTTCTTATTAAAGACATTGTCATTCTTTCTCATTTTAAGGCAGGGAATGTCTTTGCAGCACAAACTTTGATTTTATTATCCTCTTAGGATACCGGATATAACTGAAAAGTTTCCATAGTGAACCATTGATTTTTTTAAATTTTCAATTTGATTGTACAATTTTTAATTTAAAGACTTAAAAAGTCGAAGGATTTAAAATTCAATATTCAAACTTAAACTGTTTCAATTAGGTTGTTGCATGATTTTTAACAATAGCATTTTTTAATGGTTTATTTTTTATTCTTTACATTAGTGAAGAAACAAGATGTCCAACCATAGTATTTTCTTCTGTTTCAATATTCTTTTATCAGACATTCTGTTTCGTACATTTTTAAACATGGGATGCCTCTACAGCCTAACTTTGATTTTATTATTTTCTTTTGTAACCGGATATTCCGGAAAAATTTTCATAGCGAAATATAACTACTGCTTTTGTTCATTTTTTAATATTAATGTTACAATTTAAGATTTAAAGACTTAAAAATTTAAAGTTTTAATGTTGAAGCTTAATATTAAATTACTCAACAAGCTCTCATTTTCGAGCTATTCCAACCGGAAAGTGCAATAAATGCCATTTTTTTCTTTTTTTAAATGGAATAACTCGAAAATGAAAAGTGATAAATAAATTTAAACGATGAATTTTAATTTTCAAGTTAGAAACCCTATCGAAATCACTTTTCAAACATTAATTTAGTCACGGGATAGTCTTCTAAACCCTAATTAAATGAATGGCTAAAATTTCGAATTCTTATATTATATTATCCACAACCTTAACTGACATTACCAGCATTTTTAGATATAAATGGTTTCGGGATAAATTTTCAATTGTTATACATAATTTAATAAATTTTATAATCGATAAAATTCTATTTTATACTTCTTGGAAGAAAATTGAAATTTTTGACTTACATTTACCTAGGGCGTAAAAGACTATTCCGTGATGAAATTAATGTTTTCAAGCATGATTCTCATAGGTTTCTCAACGCGAAATTCAAATTCGTCATTTAATTTTTTGTTCACTTTTTATTCTAGAGTTATTCCGCTTCCAAAATACAAAAAACGGCATTTTTGGCTCGTCAAATTTCTGTGGAAAGAACTTTGTAGGATTTTGCACCATAATCTTTGTTGGCCTGTTTTTTTCTGTAGTATAGTTTCAAATAATCCCTTAAAATTTGTCTTAAAAATTAAAAAAGTTTTCGACCACACGGGTCTTCGAAATTGTTGGTAACTTTTATTTCTGAAAATTCCATATCCTTGGTTCAATTAGATCAATTTTAATTGAAAAATTGAAAATTTTTTGTATTTGATTAACTTTTTCTCGAGAACTACTGGCGGTCTCACGCTAAAACGTCTAGTTTAATGTTTAATTAAAAAAAAATAGTATTTTTTTGTGGGACATTTGAATTTGCAATTATATTCCAATACAAACAATTTTTGCCTTTTCAAATTAAAATCGGTCAGATAGCACCTTAGATATGAAATTTTCCAAGAAAAGTGATAAAAAATTCAAAGCTCCGTATCTACTACTTTTTGAACCCAATAAATAGATTTGAAGAGTTTATTTGTACTTTAGATTTAAGTCAATTACCAAAACAATCAAAATATTTGACAGATTTCCTGGCTTTGCGCTATTTACATGTTTAAAAATATACGGATTTTAAAAATAAAATATAAAAATAGGAACTTTATTAAGATTCCTTTCGTTATGGTCGAAATGCTAACCTTTTAGCAAAATATAAATATAATTTAATTTTATGATAGTGAAATCAATCAAATTAACACTCCAAAATTAAAACATTTTAAATACTCAGAAATTTATATAAATAATCATTATTGACTGCTTATGGGAAGGACAAGATGTGCATTATTTTACTGAATTGGCTTATGATAGATTAACCTTGAAGGTATAATTAATTAATTAAAATAAACTATTTTGCGATTTTGAGTTTATAAATAATCAAATGACCGATTTTTCTGAAAAAATAAAAAAATAATCGGGTTAAAAACGGAAAATGATCGTGAACTAAAAATTATCTATCGGATACATATCCTGATGCTTCGGATAAGTGTTTAAAATATATTTGTGTAAAAATATTAATGCAAAACATAAATTTTGTTTTGTAATTAACGATGTATAATTGGAAGAGATATCATTGGAATAATATATTTTTTTCGGTCCTAAATCGGCTTCTTTCTTTATTCTCTACTCAAAAAACTCCATGTCCGGCATCATGTCTTCTGTCCTAAAATGATTGTACAATTTTTTATTTAGACTTCAAAAGTTTGAGGATTTAACATTTCCATGATAAGCTATTGATTTTTCACTTTTTAATATCATTGTACAATTTTTAGTTTAAAGACTTAAATTTAAAGATTTAAAATTGAAGCATAAGATTTTCTTCTGCCTGAATATATCTTCTGATACCGAATATTCCTGAAAAAATTTCATAGTAAAGCACTAATTTTGTTTCAGTTTTTAATATGATTCTACAATTTTTATTTGAAAGCATTTAACATTTTTTAAAGGATTTTATATTATGTATGGTTTTATCACTGGCAAGATAAATGGTACGACTTTTCGCTCCGTCAGGTCCCTCACTCAGTCAAGCAATTTTCTGTAATTAACGACGCATAATTGGAACAGATAACGCCGCATTAGTATCTTTCTTCCTTGGCCCTGAGTTCGGCTTCTTTCTTTATTCTCTACTCAAAAAACTCCATGTCCGGTCTTATGTCTTCTGTTTTACATCTTACATCTTACATCTGACATGCCCGTACCGCGAGATAAAAGATCTGCTGTTTCGTTTCTAGCAATCTGGCGAAGTAATGACACGTGGGAAACACTGGCTTATGGTAAAAAGACAAGGATCATCTAATAAAAAAACTCGTCTCATAGCCTTTTTTTGCTCGACGCTCTAAATTAATTTATGCGTGAATTTTGCCCGGCCTTGAATGCGTTTTATATTTCGAGAGGATGAATTCTAATCATGTTTAGGATCTACATGAGGGAAAATATCCCTTTTAATTGAGGGATTGTTTTTTCCGGTCTAGGATGATTTAAACATAAATTTCATAAACAAAATTTATATTTTATTTGAAAATTAGTACAGCTATGTTTTGGCCACGATTGAAATTCCCAAAATAATTTTATAAATTCCTTTTAATGAGAATATCAGTGGGGGAAACTGGACCGGAAAACCGGGAATTTTTTGAGACAGGGAAAAACCGAGAACGGAATTTTTTTTACTGTGAATTTTCAAATTTATCATCACATGATATAATGCAATGGAAAATAAGTTAGATTTCAACTTTTTCTTAACGTGAATCAAGTTCAACTGCCCACTTACATTTTCTTATTGAATAATTTAAAAATTCAGTTTTTAAGTCCAAAGCAATTAATCATTAAAAGCGTTTGAATTTGAAAATATTCCATAAAAACCGCTTTAAGTTGATCTACTGTAAATATAAATAAATGAATGCTTTTTAAAACTGCAATGTAGTTTAGGTGTTATAAATGGAACAATAATTAATTTCTAAACCTGTTGAAAATTAAACAATTTTCTGATTTTAACGTTGAATATTTAACTGTTGCAATTCAAAATCCTCAGTTGTTAAACAAGTTTAAACGTCTGCTTTAAACTTCACACCTATTTTTTTTTTTTAAATAATTTCAAATTAATCGATTTATAATTAAACGATTTACTCAATCTCAACTTTTTAAATCATAAAGAAATTTTTTTTAATGTTAAGAAATATTTGACTGTTCATTTAAAATGAGCAATTATAAATCTAGTCTTCAAAACTGAACAATTTGAAACTAAATGGTTTGAAATAGAAAGCCTTGAATTTGTTAAAATTGTAGGGTGCTAAAATTGCGATTGCGAAAGTGTTAAATTTTGATCTATAAATAACATTGAAAGAATTCTTAATTTGGAATTTCTCAAATTTAAAATAGCTTAACTTAAAATAAGATTTATATGTGAATAAATGTTTAAATTTTAGAATTCTAATTTTAAAAGATAAGGAAGAAGTTGTGTTATTTATTTTTTCCAAATTTTAGTTTCTAATTCTTATTGGATTGGTAGACGTACATTTTATAGATAGATAAACGTTTATTTTTCAGAATGCTGGCCGTAAAAAATTGACTTGCTTACACTTCCATTTTTACAGATTTTCCTTACAACTGTCTTTTAAAAATTAACATCCATACACACATTATCTCTAAGCCGCTCGCTTTCATGACCTTGCCTTCCTCGCTTTACCTCGCCTCGCACGCATGTCGCTACTTTCTCGCTTTGCCGCTTTGCCTCGCATTGCCAGCCTCTGTCTCCGCGGCTAATCCCTAATCCATATCTACTATTTAGAATATTTTCAATTTTCTTGCATCCACTTCCTCTCTTATATACAATCTTTCCTTCTCTTCTTATCCACCCTTCTCCATGCTTATCCCACTCCTTTCCACCTCTTTACACTCCTCCAAATAGTGCTCTACTTTTGCATTTTCAATATTTTATGAATTGGAAGAAAAGTAATTTTTTTTTATCAAGATTTTTATTGAGTTGGAAGGAATGAATTTTTGGTTTTTAATTTTTTTCGGAATTGGAAGAAGCCCTTTTTGTTTTTACCATTTCCATTCACTTGGAAGGGACAAAATTTTGGTTATTGATTTCTTTTCTGCATTGGGAGAGACATTTGTTATTTTTAGCATTTTTATTGAGTTGGAAGGCAGACAATTTTGGGTTTCAATTTATTCTGAAATCGAAAAAAGAATATTTTAAGAATTTTACCAAGTTGAAAGGGAACTTTTTTCTGAATTGGAAAAGGTCATTTTAACTTTTTAGATTTTTTATTGAGTTGAAAGGCCTCATTTTTTATATCCAATATTATTTTTTTTCTGATTTGCAAGAGGGTAATTTAAAAAAAAATTATTCAGTGGTCGGAGGGGAAATTTGGTATTTATTTGACCGGAAATCTTTGAACTCTTCAATTTATGTGTAAAAGATAAAAAAATTTAAATCTTGCTGTTCAGTGGGATATTTATTCTAAAATTGTTAAATTAAAAAATTGTCAAAAGCTTTCATTCTATACGTGTAAATTATTCAGCGTTTCATTTACATATTTCTGAAATAAAATTTGTTTATCCTTTAGTAGTAAATGTTTAAAATTCAAAAGAGTTACACTTTTAATTTTAAGTTTTACGAGTTCAACTTTTTTAATTTCAATGACTGTAAAAAATGTTTTCGAACCAGGAAAATGCGGGAATTTTTTTCATATTTAAAACAGCCGCCCTCATATCAGTTTTTAGTTCATTTTTATTGCGAAGATAAATTTCATACGTTTTCAACTTACTTTATTTAATTTTACATACTTGAAAATTGATACGACTTAAGGATTTTATTATTATTATTTTATTATTTTATTTTCATCTTAAGGATTTGAAGTTAAAAGTATTTTTTCAAAATTTATATTTTTTATTTAATTCAGCTTGTAATGCCTGATTTTAAAATCCTTTGATTTTGAATGTTGTAATGTGTAAATCTTTAAATTTGTAAAGTTCTTTAATTTTAAATTATTATTTCCGGGATCTTTACATTTTTACTCTCTTAAATTAAAAATCGTTAAATTTTACTCATATTTGGTATTTAACAAAAATTTCGAATTAAAATCTTTGCAATTTTTAAGGATGGAATTTGTAAATTTGCATATTCGGGGGAGTTTCTGGAAAACCAGAAAGTGGGATTGGGAATTAGTTTTGAAATTTGAGTGGCCACCCGGGTATTCGCAAAATGATCTACTTTCTAAAAATACAAATCTAAAAAGTAAGGTAAGAAACACAGGGTTAAAACTTGGCGATTTCTGCAAAAGTAATTGTCGAAACCGATTCGCCTTTTTAGGGAATCTGGGACAACATTTCGCTCGAAGAGGAGAGCACACTCTCACAATAACATTTACCGGCGATGTTAAATGTTAAAAGGATATTTTTTCTCTCACCTCATTCGCCTTTCGACATTCTGTTCGTATCTCTATTTCCCTTCTGCACTCGTTCGTGCTTTATCACCTTTTCCTTTTGCAATTTTAACGACGGCCTTGTTTTTTACCCGACTCTCGATTTTTTTCACTTAGTTTCTTTCCCTCTCTTTCTGGCTTTTTTCAATCCGTCCTTTTTTTATGCCCGCGAGTTTAATGTACATTGAGGTTCCGACTTTTATTTCCAAAGTCTGTCAGGCTGTGCAAAAAGAAGCCTGTTGTTTTATTGGCGCCAATTGGCTCGTAAAATTAACCGTAAAAAATTTAACATTCCGTTTTTTTTCGAGACATTTTTAATGCTTTTTTGACTTAAAAGTGAAGTTGTTTTTTTCAATGTATAGTTCGTCGCCGTATTACAAGAAAGAAAACGTTTGACTGGAACATATTCCTAAAGATAAATTCATTCTTATGGCACATATTGTTTGATAGCACGTTTCAGTTGATAAAGATCCTTTGTAAGAGGTTGTTGCAGGCTTTTTAAAATTAAAATATATTGTTTGTGGGGAGAAAACTTAAAAGGTTAGGATAGATTAGTTATAGATTTCATTATGTATGAGGGACGAGGGTCTTCCAAGAAACTCTTTTTTTTTTAAAACTGAAAAAGCTTTTCGATTTTTTGAAAACGAAGTTAGATAATGAAGTTTTCCTCTTAGGAGAACTCAATTTAAATGTTTCGAAGTGCTGCCTCGAAAATACTTAAAGTTAATAACTGCAAAAAAGTTAAAAAATGATCTTCATCTTTAAATGCATTTTTTTATTTGTAGCAATAAATCAATAAAAAATTATTGGGACCCTCATTTAGGATATTTATTAGAGTTATAAGAAAAACATCAAAATTTTATTTGAGTTTTTGACTGATATATAGGCAATTGAAAATTATTTCTTTTTAGAGTTTCGTAGCCCCGGACAGGAAACCTTGTAATTTTGGTTGGGTATTCATCCGTCCGTCGTACTTATTTCTCAGCATGTAAATGTGTGATGGGACGTAGGGAAAGTGAAGGAAGTGCCAGTAGGGTACGCTTGGTGAATTTGGAGAAGGGAAATTAGAGAAAGGGAGAGTTACTGATGGGATGGAAGTAGAGAAAGTAGGGGAAATGAGGAGAAATTAGAAGAGGTGAAGTAGGTAAATGCGGTAAGAGAAAGTAGGGGAAATTATGGGAGGGGAAATAGTGGATGTAGAGTAGGTGAAATAAGAGGGTAAATAGGAAAATTAGAGAATGAAAGTAGGAAAGATGTGGGAAGTAGGTTGAATGATTGGAAGTGAGGGAAGGTAGTGAAGAAAGTGAAGAAAGGGTTAGTAGGGTAGTGCTGGTGAATGAGCTGGGAAAGATAGAAGAAAGTCGCGAGTGTAGAGGAGGGAAAATATAGGGCCAGGAGGTCCCACTATGACTAATTTTTTGTCATTCTAATAGTTATCTTTATACATTGCGGTAGACATATAAATTAAACATTTTTAAAAAAAATTATTTAAATTTTATTATAATTAAGTCAATTATCTTAAACGCAAATATCTAATGACTGTGGTTTTCAATCATTTTCCTTCTGTGTTGCCATAGTTATTCATTTTACGATAATGAGATGTTAACAGAAGTTGCATAATATCGTCTGGCAAAGTAGTTTTTACTTCACAAATTTTTAGGTACGATAAGATTGTGTGAAGAAAAACAGCTTTTGGCGATAGGAAAAGCCTTTTAAAAAAAAAGTTACAATAGCGATAATTAGAGAACGGTTTCAGTTATTGTTCTGAACCTTGCAGAAAACTTGTTGAACATGTATTGCAACTTAAATATATAATCAAGTAAATTTTACAACATTTTTTAACTCTATAAAGCATCTAAAAATCAATTTTTTAGAAAAAATAAAAAAATGTCGATATTTTAGGATAATTTTATGTGTATTTAAAAAGAGTTAACATTTAAGTAAATTTTTAGTACATCAGAGACCGAGAAAAATTGTCTGCTAGCAAATATGCTGCTAAAAAAATCATGATGAATGGAAATCTTCAATTATTACAAAAAAGAAATAATTAATTAAAAAATATATTTCAAGGTGAAGATAATTTTTCGACTTTTTGGCAGTTTTTTTATTTATAATAGTTTTGAGTTGGCACTCAGAATCATCCGCTCAAGTTCTTCTATTTGCCAGACTTTATTATTTGATATAAATTTGGAAAGCTTTTTCACGTTGAAAATAAAAACTTAGACTACCGTAATATGTTTCTACTCTTTAAATTTAAAATAGTGAAAAATAAAATTTGACCACCAATCAAACAGAAATAATTTTTCTTGAACCAAAATAACTGTTTTCTTGGATGTATATGAAAATTTGTTTCCATCAAACACATTTTGGTTGATTCAGCACAATATTTCATTAATCTAACAAATTTTGTTTTTTAAATCAACAAAATACTCCCTCTACGTGAATATTTGGTGAAGACAACATTTTGTTGATTCGATCAAATCGTTTTCTGAATGAACTTAAATGCATGCATAGTTAGTCAGAACTGTTATTACTGCAGATTGATGGCATACTTTTTACATTTTCAAGTTTCTGGAGATATTATAAAAAAAGGAAGATGACTATTTTGGTATTTTTATTGTTTAATATTATTTACGAAGACACTAGTCTTTGACATTTTGAGATGAAAGGACTAACGTGTCTATCTTTTAAAGACAAATGATTGCACACATAAAGTGGCTCGAAGCCAAATTCGGATTTTGCTCTCGGAAAATAGTAAAATAATGAAAATGTCTGAAAATAAAATATTTCTATTTTTTCAATGAATATGCCGAAATCAATTTTGAGATTAATTTTCCATTATCTAAGTATTTTTTGTTTTGCAGAAGAATCTTATCGAAAATGTCAAGAAGACATTATTCCTACATAAGAGGGAAACACTTTCTTTAAAAAACAGCTTTGAAAAATTTTTCTAAAAAAGGTTCTTCAAGCAAATGGATTCCTTTCAAAGCAAAAATAGTTTGCTCTTGAAATCTATGTTTAGAAGATATTTAGGCACTCAAGTAAATGCTGTTTATGAAATCACAACATCAATTATAATTACTTATAAAGATCTGATCAATTTCTTAACACCAAAAAGTAATCTAATTTTATAGATTTAAAACCAAAGGTATTTTAAAAAATAAAATTATCGTTTAAATTCTTAAAATTTATTAAAATTTATTAGATATATACACTCCATTCTTTCAAAAAATACGTGCGCGTGTCAACTGAAGTGGTTGATCGAAAAATAAAAATAGGATCATCAAGTAAGAAAAATATCTGGAAATTGTATTGCAATACCACTTCAAAGTAATCATAATTTGGGTAAAGTTAGCGAATATTGAAAGTCAAAAAATGCAGAAGTCAGGGAATTTCTGTAAGAATTTTAAATGGTAGCCAAGAAAAATAAATAAAAAATTCACAAATTTAAAATGGTTGTATTCCATTTTTTAAGGATTCTATATTAAAATTGCAGAATCATCCCCTTTTTCTCGGGTTTTGCTAAAATGCAGACTGAATTGATAAAATCCGATAAGAAACGCCAACTCTTTTTGGTTAAAAGTTCATTCTCTTTAGATAAAAGGTCTACTCTCATATTTCGTACTCGTTGTTTATATCGTTTTATTAAAAATTCTATCATTTTTAATTTTTTAAATATTTTTTTGGAAAGTTCAAGTATCTTGTTAAAAATTCATATTTTAAGGTAGAAAATTTGTCTTTGCAGATTGCATGTCGAACTATTTTACTAGAGATTTCATCTTTTTTTTGGTTAAAATTGCCACTGTTTGGTTGGAGAATCTTTTCTGGTTGAGCATTCACTATTTTATTGAAAATTTCGTTTTCTTGTTTCAACGAAACTTTTTTTATTTTAATTAAAATCTTTTTTAGTCGAAACATAAAATAATAAGTTTTTTGTGGAGAATTAATCTTTCTTGTTTAAAAGTTAAACTACTTTGTTAAAATGCATTTATTAAAGAGTCACCTCTGGTTTTAAATTTAACTATTTTTTCTCCTCTGTGTTAAAGAATTAAAATTCTTCGATTTTAAAGTATCAAAATTATTTTAAAACTTATCGGAAACATCTATTAATTTATTTATTTTTTATACCTTCTAAATTATTATTGTATCCTCTATAAACTTTAGACTGGAATATTAAAAAGGAACCTGCAGTTCCAATTTATAAATAAATGCAGAATATATTATGAAAAGTCACAAAACCTGAAGTAAAAAACTCGATATCGATGATTATAAGCACGTTGATTTATGTCAGGAACGGGTCAGAATTGACGTTAAATTGGGCGACACAGAATAAAATTTGTATTAAGGCTCGATCAAAATAAGGACGGTTCAACTTTTGGTACTTGAAGATTGAAGAAACAGGACGCCTCAGTCTAGTGCTGCCGAGATTTCCGAGTGAATTAATGGACCGTGATATTTTACCGCGCTATACATAACACATATAAGAGTTTGCGTTGGAGAAACGCGCCACGCGGAATTAGGCCGCCCACGCTTTATGCCAATGTGCAAGAGACGTGCTCCCGTCAAAAAGTATGAGAAAAATTTTCTGGCCAGATGTGCAGAGTTGCGTAAGATCCACATGAGGAGAGTCGCTTGCACGCCAGAAAGGCAACGGGACGAGATGAACGTCGAACACCTACACCTGGATCTCTTTCTTTTGACCTCTTCAATACTTTTTAACGAACCTTCACTATTGACGCCGGTGGGCTGGATTGACCTGTCCATCATTTTAGAAAAAGCTTCATTAAAGTGCTCATTGATATTGCCAAATATGAACGAATTTGAAGCTGATGAATCGGCATGTCCGTCAAACCTAAACCCTTCTTCTTCTTTATTCATAATGTGTCCCCTAAGGGTTTTAGATGACTTCCATTCCTTACAATATTTCCGCTTACATATTAAACAACAAAACAGAAAATTTCAACCTTAATATTTACAAATATTTACAATTATTTACATAAAGGCTTATATCTATCTAGTTCCTTAACTCGAGCGAGCGGTCGAAAGCGAGAGTGCATGTGCAAGCGAGAGAGAGAGAATG
>JAAAKG020136904.1:0-13058 GCA_010014905.2 Druon quercuslanigerum
TTTCATGGAAGAAATCTTTTTATTTAATTTTTATATTGATAAAATATTAAAAATTGAAATTAAACAAATAACAATATTTTAATGTTAGAAATTTTTAGAAATGTATTATGTTTGGATTATTAATTTTCATAATTATATGGGACATAATAGATATGAGATAAATGAAATAATTTTCAATTGTCGGATACATTTTTAACTTTTTTGGAAAATTGCGACTCATACGACTTTTTCGGTTTTTTTCAAAGTTAAGAATTAATTAGCTACAATTTCATTAATTATGAAATTATTACAATTTAAATTCAAAACTAAAAAAAAATGTATTTTTTTAATTTCATTAAATGCGAACTAAGTTAATTGCAACAATAGAATCCAAATATTTTTGGATAAAAGTCCATTCTTTTTGATTACAAAATCGGATATCTGGTTGAAAAATAAATTATTTTGTTGATAATTCATAATTTTTTTATCGAAACTTTAACTTTTATGTTTAGAATTTACCGTTTTGGATTGAAAACTCGATCTTCTGGATTTAAAATTAATATTTTAAGGTAGAAAAGTAACGGCTTTTTTTGTAGAAAATTGATATTTTTTGGTTTAAAAATAACTTTTTTTTGCTCAAAACAAAAAAAAAAAAGAGAAAATTTTATTCTAAAAGTTTCGGCTTTTTATCTATGTGGTTAAAAATTAATTTCTTTTGTTTAAAATGAGGCTTCTTTGTTTCAGTTTAATTAAACTGTGTTTTTCTTTTTAAATTCAACTATTTGGTAAAAAATTACATTTTCTTGGTAGAAAGCGAGCTTTTGGTTAAAAATTCAATTTTTCAGACTAATGCCTTCTATAAAATTCGTCTTTTTTTATTGGAAGTTCAACTTTTTTTTTAAATTCTATCATTTCATTGAAAATTCAATTATTTTGATCAAGTCATGCAAAAAGACGAAATTTGAACAAAAAATGTTGTTTTTTTGGATTGAAAATTGGTCCTTATGGATTAAAAATTTATATTTTATCGTCAAAAAGTTTTTTTTTATGAAAATTGATCTGTTTTACTTAAAAATTCAGGATTTTTTGTTGAAAATTTAAATTTTTTTCGAACATTTACCCTTATTTATGACAGAATATTCATTTTTTTTGGACTGAAGAATCTCTTTTTATTATTAAAAAGTAATCTTTCTTTTTGAAAATTCATCTTTCTTGGCTGAAAATCAACTTTTTTGTGGAAAAGTAAAGTCTTTTAAAAAAATTCGTCTTTTTAAGTTAAAATTTCAAGCGTTCGGGAGAAATTAATTCTTTTTTTGTTTGAAAAATGGACCATTTCATTAAAAATTCATTTTTTATGTTGAAAATTTACCGGTCATCTAAAAAATTGTCTTTTTGCTTTGAAATTGAACTTTGAAAATTCTACTATTTTCTTAAAAATTCAATTATTTTGAACAAGACATCCAAAAAGACGAAATTTTAACAAAAAATGTTGTCTTTTTGGATTGAAAATTGGTCCTTATGTGTTAAAAACTTAAATTTTATCGTCAAAAAGTCTTTTTTTTCGTATGAAAATTGATCTTTCTTATTTGAAAATTCAGGATTTTTGGTTGAAAATTTAAATGTCTTCTCGAAAATTTGACCTTTTACACAGAAAATTCATTTTTTTTTGACTGCAGATTCTCGTTTTATTATTAAAAAGTAATCCTTTTTGTTGAAAATTCAACTTTTTTGGGTGAAAATCAACTTTTTTGTTGAAAAGTGACTGTCTTTTCAAAAAATTCGTCTTTTTAGGTTGAAAATTCAAGTGTTTGGAGGAAGTTTAATCTTTTTTTTGTTTAAAAAAATGACAATTTCATTAAAAATTCTTTTTTTTATGTTTTACGGTCATCTAAAAAATCGTCTTTTTGCTTGGAAATTGAACTATTTATTTGAAAATTATACCATTTTCTTGATAATTCAATTATTTTGTACAAGACAAATGTTTTAACAAAATTTTAACAAAAAATTTTTTTTTTTTGAATAAAAATTTGTCCTTATGGATTAAAAACTTATATTTTATCTTCAAAATTTTTTTTTATATGAAAATTGATCTTTCTTACTTGAAAGTTTACATGTCTTCTCGAGCATTTGCCCTTTTAGACAGAAAATTCATGTTTTTTGACTGATGATTCTCTTTTTATTATCAAAAAGCAATCCTTTTTTTGAAAATTCATCTTTTTTTGGGTGAAAATCAACTTTTTTGTTGAAAAGTAAAGTCTTTAAAAAAAAATCGTCTTTTTAAGTTAAAAATTTAAGCGTTCAAGAGAAATTTAATTTTTTTTTGTTTGAAAAATGGACCATTTCATTAAAAATTCATTTTTTATGTTGAAAATTTACCGGTCATCTAAAAAATGGTCTTTTTGCTTTGAAATGGAACTATTTGTTTGTAAATTCTACCATTTTCTTAAAAAATCCAATTATTTTGAACAAGACATCCAAAAAGACGAAATTTTAACAAAAAATGTTGTCTTTTTGAATTGAAAATTGGTCCTTATGGATTAAAAACTTATATTTTATCGTCAAAAAGTACTTTTTTGTATGAAAATTGATCTTTTTTACTTGACGATTCAGGATTTTTGGTTGAAAAATTAAATGCCTTCTCGAACATTTGCACTTTTAGACAGAAAATTCATTTTTTTGGACGGAAGATTCCCGTCCAAAAAAATTTCCCGTCTTTCAAAAAAATCGTCCTTTTTGGTTGAAAATTCAAGTATTCGGGAGAAGTTTCATCTTTTACTGTTTGAAAAATGGACCATTTCATTAAAAATTCATTTTTTATGTTGAAAATTTACCGGTCATTTAAAAAATCGTCTTTTTTGCTTTTAAATTGAAATATTTATTTGGAAATTCAACCATTTTCTTGAAAACTCAATTATTTTGATCAAGTCCTCCAAAAAACGAAATTTGAACTACAAATTTTGTCTTTTTGGATTGAAAATTGGTCCTTATGTATTAAAAATTTATAATTTATCGTGAGAAAGTATTTTTTTTGTATGAAAATTGATCTTTCTTTCCTGAAAATTCAAGATTTTTGGTTGAAAATTTAAATGTCTTCTCGAAAATTTGCCCTTTTAGATAGAAAATTCATTTTTTAGTCTGAAGATTCCCTTTTTCTTATTAAAAAGCAATCCTTTTTGTTGAAAAAAAAATTTTTTTGGTGAAAATCAACTTTTTTGTTGAAAAGTGAACTGTCTTTCCCCAAACTCGTCTTTTTAGTTTGAAAATTCAAGTGTTTTAAGGAATTTTAATCTTTTTTTGTTTGAAAAATTGACCATTTCATTAAAAATTTTTTTTTTTTTTTTTTGAAAATTTAAGGATCATCTAAAAAATTGTCTTTTTGCTTTGAAATGAACTATTTATTTGAAAATTCAATTATTTTGATCAAGTCATTCAAAAAGACAAAATTTGATTTTTTTGGACTGAAAATTGGTCCTTATGGTTTAAAAATTTATAATTTATCGTGAAAAAGTTTTTTTTGTATGAAAATTGATCTTTTTTACTTGAAAATTCAGGATTTTTGGTTAAAAATTTAAATGTCTTCTCGAACATTTTTCCTTTTAGACAGAATATTCTTTCTTTTCTGACTAAAGTTTCCCTTTTTATGATTAAAAAGTAATCCTTTTTTGTTGAAAATTCATCTTTCTTGGCTGAAAATTAACTGTTTTGTTGAAAAGTCTTTTCTAAAAATTCATCTTTTTAGTTTCAAAATTCAAGTGTTTGGGGGAAGTTTTAATCTTTTTTTGTTTGAAAAATTTATTATTTGATTAAAAATTCATGTTTTTATGTTGAAAATTTAACGGTCATCTAAAAAATGGTCTTTTTGCTTTAAAATGGAACTATTTGTTTGTAAATTCTACCATTTTCTTAAAAAATCCAATTATTTTGAACAAGACATCCAAAAAGACGAAATTTTAAGAAAAATTTTTGTCTTTTTGGATTGAAAATGGTCCTTATGTATTAAAAATTTATAATTTATCGTGAGAAAGTATTTTTTTTTTGTATGAAAATTGATCTTTCTTTCCTGAAAATTCAGGATTTTTGGTTGAAAATTTATATGTCTTCTCGAAAATTTACCCTTTTAGATAGAAAATTCATTTTTTAGTCTGAAGATTCCCTTTTTATTATTAAAAAGCAATCCTTTTTGTTGAAAAAAATTTTTTTTGGGTGAAAATCAATTTTTTTGTTGAACTGTCTGTCACAAAACTCGTCTTTTTAGGTTGAAAATTCAAGTTTTCGGGAGAAGTTTCATCTTTTTTTGTTTGAAAAATTGCAAATTTTATTAAAAATTCATTTTTTATGTGGAAAATTTAATGTTTATCTAAAAAATCGTCTTTTTTCTTGGAAATTGAACTGTTTTTTTTAAAGTTCGATAACTTCGTTGAAAATTCAATTATTTTTATAAAAAGACAGAATTATTTTTTTAAATTTGGCCCTATGGATTGAAAATTCATATTTTTTCATGGAAAAGTTATACTTTGGTATGAAAATTGATCTTTCTTAATTGAAAATTCAGGATTTTTTGTTGAAAATTTAAATTTCTTCTGGAAGATGCCCTTTTAGACAGAAAGTTTATTTTTTTGGACTGAAGATTCCATTTTATTATTGAAAAATTACTTGAAAAATTTACTATGTCATTAAAAATTCTCTTTTTATGTTGAAAATTCAACGGTCTTCTAAAAAGTCGTCTTTTTGCTTGGAAATTGAACTATTTGTTTAAAAACTCGACAATTTCGTTGAAAATTCAATTTTTTCCATAAAAAGAAAAAATTATTTTAAAAAATGTTGTCCCTCATGGATTGATCCCTAACGTCTCAGGTCTTTTTAGGTTGAAAATTTAAGTGTTTGGTGGAAAATTTAATTTTTTTTGTTGAAAAATTGACCATGTCATTAAAAATTCATTTTTTTTATGTTGAAAATTCAACGTTCATCTAAAAAAATCGTCTTTTTGCGTGGAAATTGAACTATTTGTTTGAAAATTTGATAATTTCGTTGAAAATTCAATTATTTTGATAAATAGACAAAATTATTTTTAAAAATTTCGTCTCTATGAATTAAAAATTCATATTTTATCGTGAAAAAGTGATACTTTTGTTATGATAATTTATATTTTTTAGTTAAAATTTGAGGAATTTTGGTAGAAAATTTAATTGTTTTCTTGAACATTTGTCTTTTTGGACATTAAATTTCCCTTTTTGCGATCAAAAAAGTAATCCTTTTTTTTTGAAAATTCATATTTTCTGACTGCAAATTAACATTTTTGTTGAAAATTTTTTGGTTAAAAACGATTTTTTTTAATTAAATGTGTCCGATGGTAATTGAACTGTCTTTTCAAAAATTTGGATTTTTTTTTTGAAAATTACCTTTTTAGGTCTAGGTCTTTTTAAGTTGAAAATACAAGTGTTTCGTGGAAATCTAATATATATTTTTTTGAAAATTTAATCATTTCATTTAAGATTCATTTTTTAAGTTTAAAAATTAAACTGTCTTCTTTTAAAAATCGTCTATTTGCTTGGAAATTGAACTACTTGCATCAAAATTTACCTTTTTTTTTAAAATTCGTCTCTTTTGATTGAAAATTCAAAATGATCTTTTTTGTTGAAAATTCAACTTTTTAGGTTGATATTTCAAGTATCCTAAAAATATCGGCTTTTTGGCTTGAAAATTCTACTATTTGGTTGAAATTTAATCTTTTTTGTTTAAAAATTTTACCATTTGTTCAAAAATTATTTTTGCAAAGTTAAACTATTTGGTGAAACCTGTAATTACTCTATTAAAAATTCGTCTCTTTTACTTGAAAATTCTCATCTATTTGGTTTTGGTTGACAATTATTATTACTTTTTTTTTAATTCGACCAGATATTTGATTGAAAATTAATCTTTCGAGGTAAAAAATCAACTGTTTTCTAA
Organism: Druon quercuslanigerum; assembly: GCA_010014905.2. Lineage (NCBI taxonomy): Eukaryota > Metazoa > Arthropoda > Insecta > Hymenoptera > Cynipidae > Druon > Druon quercuslanigerum. The sequence goes on from JAAAKG020136904.1 coordinate 5,926, forward strand.
TCCATTCGACTTTTTAACTTGAAAACTCACCTATTTTGTTAACTTTTTTGTCTTTGGGTTAAAAATTTAAATTTTTAAAAAATTTTTTGTTTAAAATTCAATATAGTTTGACTTGAAATATTAAAACTTAAATTCAAACAAAAAAGACGGATTTAAAAAAAATTTAATTTTCATCTGTGATGTCTGAAGAATTAAAAAAGTCCATAATTTCATACTCAAATTATATATTTTAAATTTAAAGTCCTAATTGTTTGGTGATTTGAAGTTTAAAATGTTCAAAAATACTTTTTCTAAACTTTAAAATTAATTTGAATGATAAATTTCTCTTATTTGCAAATAAACCAAACTTATAATAAACAGGTTTAACAGTTTTAACTTTCATTGCGCAATTAATATTTGAAAATCAATGATAATTATTTTTTCCATATTCCTTAAGAAATAAAGTTATTACAGTCATTTTTCATTATTTTAAAAAATTTATATTTTTATGCGATTTATGCTACTTTTTTAAGTCTTCTATAGTCGATCCTAGATGATGAAAAAAGCATATTAAAATTTGAGTTAAAAAAAAAGATTAAAAAAAGTTTCCTCGACAAATGATTACCATTGGATAATTGGCATTAATATCTCTTGTTTGTAAAGTAATTCCTATCTACAATTCAATGAGTCGAGTGTCTAACAAAGTACCGATCATTGTGTTTAGATCCACATAAAGATTAGTCGATTAACATTTATTCAAATGGGCGATAAATTTTCTTGAACAATGTATAATTTGTATGAATTGTATAAATTATTCCATTAAGTAGCCTGGAAATATTTCGCTCAGTTTTTTACTTCAGGCAGAATTTTGCATTTAGGTTACAGTTACAAATAAAATGAAGATTTTATCAGAAAGTAATTCTTAGATTAATTTTTTTTCTTTGAACCTGTGGGCATTAGTTTATGATCACCATAAACTAGTTTGTTTTTTACAAAAATAATCATGAATGGACAAAGTTTATATTTCTACTAATTTTTTCACTATTTTTTCAATGGAAAAACGCATTTCTTTTGCAATACAATTTTTCTACTAATACCACATTTTTTTTTAATATGTAAATAGTAGCAGACTATCGCCCTCGATTTTCAGACGTATTCGGCAGTTATTGGTTATGAAAATTTTGCTAAAACTCAACCAAATAATAAATATTTAACAAATTAGCTCACTTTTAAACCAAGCAGATAAATTTGCAACAAAAAAAAGATGTGAATTTAAATAAAAAATCATTTGAATTCCGAAAAAGCCCAATTTTTAACAAAGTAGATGAATTTTATCTAAGAAGTTGATTTTTGAGCTAAAAATATTAATTTTTAACCGATAATATATTTTATTTTCGGTTAAAAATAATTTTTAATAAGAGGTAATGAATATTAACCAAAAAGATGAAAATTTAATCCAAAAAATAAACAAACAAAAAAATATGTCTCTTTTAAATCAAAAACAGTTTTATTCCACAAAAAAGACAAATTTTCAAAAAAATAGATGAATTTTTAACCAGAAAGCTGAAATATGAACTAAAAAAGATCATTATTTCATGAAAAAGGCGAATTTTTGACCAAATATTTGTATTTTTATCCAAAATTAAAATGAATTTTGAAAAAAATAGTAATTTTCGACCAAAAAGACACGTTTTTGAAAAAATAGTTGAATTAAAAGAAAGTTTTTTAATTTTTTACTAAAAGGATGCATCTTATACCAATAAAATAAATGTTTAGTAAATTACTGCAACTTTAAACAAGGCAGTTGAATTTCTAATTTTCCATCAAAAGGATGAATCTTCAATCCAATTTTTTTTTAATAAGACAATTCAACTTTAAGCAAGTAGTTAAATGTTCAATAAAAAAAAGATAAATTTTTAACAAAATAGACGAGTTTCCTACTAAAAAGATTATTTTCGACTAAACTAGGCAAATTTTTCAGAAAATAGTTTAACTTTTAAGAAAATAGATACATTTTTAAGAGAATAGTTATAAATTTTCAATCAGAAGGATGAATCTTCAATTGAAAAATTAATTTTTTTTAACAAGATAGCTCAACTATGAATCCAGTAGTTTAGTTTTTTAAGCCAAAAAGAAAAATTTTCAACAATACAGTGAACAATATAATTATTAAAAATTAATGTCTTTTCCTACTTCAAAAAAGAAAAAATATTGATTGAGGTATTTTGTATACACACTTTTAGAATTCGTAAATGTTAACCCATATTCATATCTATAAACAATGGTCAGATAATTTTAACACATTAAATAGTTCATAAATTACAAAAATTAGTTAAATAATTAAAATGTGAGGCGTAAGTATATTTTCAACCAAGAAAATAAACTTTCTATAAAAAATTCACCCTCAATGAAAATATAATTCAAATAAGTATTTTTACTCCTTACACTGATAAACGAAATCATGACCTGAACAAAACGATTATTTTCATTTATTTTATTATTATTTGAACTACTTACAATTGTTTGAACAATGAAAACTTGCTTGGTATGGGGTTTACAATTATAAAATAAAAAATACATACGAATCCTTCCGATTATCCAAATTTGTTGTAAAATTCTTAATGGAGAAAATCCATAGCCTCTAAATTTTTCATTTCTGATTGAAAATGTATTCATATTAGTTGAAAAATTAACTATTTTATTAAGTATTGAAATATTATTTTGTTAAATATTCTTTTCTGGTTGACTTCAATTGTTTTTAAATTTTAATTAAAACCTTGTTAGGTTGAAATAAATTGTTTGACGATTGAACATTTAAGTTTATAATTTATAACTGTGGTTGAAAATTGAACTATTTGCTTAAAATTTAATATTTTTTGAACCGAAAATGTAATTTTTTGTTAAATATTTCAACTGTTTGGCTGAAAATCAACTCATGTGTTGAAAATTCAGTAAATTTATAGATAATCCATTTTTGTTTTTGTTAAATTTAAATAAATTTGTAGAAAATTCAACTAATTGATATAAAAATAACTACTTTCTAAAAATTATTTTTTTTTATTATACATTAATTTCTTTTAAACAAAAATTTAATTATTCCATTGCTGGTAAAGAATTGATCATTTTGATTATTATTTAAAAAATTCAACAAAAATTCAACAATTGGTTGAATATGTGTATAATTTGTTAAAAATTTGTCTTTTTTTTGTGGAAAATTAATCTTCTTGGCTAAAAATTTATTTATTTGATTAAGATTTGATTTGATTTTAATTTAAAATGTTATCTATGTGGTTGAATATGTGTATAATTTGTTGAAACTTTGTCTTTTTTGGTAGAAAATTGATCTCTTGGTTCAAGTTTCATGTATTTAATTAGGATTTGATTTTTTAGTTTTGATGAAAAATTTTAATTATGTGATTGAATATGAAACTAATTTGTTGAACCTTTTTCTTTTGTGGTAGAAAATTAATCTTCTGGGTTAAGAATTAAAATATTTAATTAAATTTTTTTATTTAAAAATTGTATGCAACTCGTTGAAAATTCAACTATTTTATTATAAATTTATGTACCTTTTTGAAAATTTTTCCTTCTTTATTGAAAATTTATATTCTTGGTTGAAAAGTCAACTTTTTCATATAATATTTATGTATTTTGTTGCGAATTCTTCATTTTTATTGGAAAGTTTATTTTCTTGGTTGAAAAATCATATATTTTTTGTTGTCAATCCATCTGTTTGGTTTAAAATTAAATTAAAGTTATGATAAAAATTAATTGATTTGGTTGAAGATTCATCACTTTAAATATAGTTTTTTACCAATTTTCAAAAATATTGTCCTTGATTTTCTTTTCTATTATTTTAGATATAAGATACCTAATTTTGAATTATCTTGAATTCTTTGAAATATTTCAGGGTATTTATCAAGATTCCAAAAATTTTTGAATATATTTCAATACCTGGATTGATTTTGTAAGATTTTAAAGCTTTTGAAATATTTTTCAATAAAAAATGTTCTTGAATTTCTGAAAATATGGAACGATTCTACAGGACTTATCAGGTTTAAAAATATTAAATAAGATTTCACGTTTTTTTATCAGATTTCCGAGGATTTCAATGATTTTATGGGATTTTAAAGTTCTCAGTTTATTTTAATATAATTTGCATGATTTCGAAAAATATCATCATAGCATTTCACGGGATTTTATAATACTTTTGTGAATTTTTAAAAGAATTTATTCATGAGAAGTGATGTTTTATGAATTCACTTAAATTTCTCTAAATTTAGTCTATTCTACTCAATTCAGTCAATTCAAACAAATTCTTTTAAACGCTTTACAAAATTTCGAAGAATTTTGAAGAATTTTAAATAATTTAGTTTATTTTAGAAGATTACAAAAAAGTTTTCTATCTATTTCAGTAATTTAATAGGATTTATAGGGATTTAAAATATTTGAATGTATTGTAAAAGATTGTCCGGTGTTTTCAAGGGCATTCGAAACATATCAAAGGCTTCGAAATATTTTCGGAAATTTTAAAAGATTCCCAGAATTTTTTTATTGTTTCCAGTAGTTTGAAGGCTTTTTCAAAAACTGAAATATTTATGGGTATTAAAAAAGATTACAAGGCATTGTAAATAGATTTAAACAATTTTAAGGGACTTCCGAAGTTTTTGATAATTTTAAGGGATTTCAATATTTGAATGGATTTAAATTTTTTTACAAGATATGAGGATTTTCGTAAGGTTTCGAATATTTAAAGAGATTTTCAAATATTTTTTTTTATTTGTAATCCGCCCTGCATTCTTATTAGCTTATCCTAAATCCTATTAAATTCGCTTATATTCGCTTATAAATTAAATAATAAACACAATTGAATTAATTTTTACACATTTTCAAATTGTTTTTAATTCACTTGATTGGTTTTTAAATTTAGTTAGATTTTTTATGAATCCTGGAATCTATTAACCTCACCTTGAATTCTTAGAGATTTCATAAAATTCTTTACATTCCCTTGAATTTGTCTAAGCTTGTTTTAAACTTACTGAGTTCAATACCTTTTTTTTCCAATTTTCAGATCGTTTCAAATTCATTTGATTTTTTTTAATTTGCCATGAATTTTCATGAAACTCATCAAATTCTTCTCCTTTATCTTATAAATTGATTTAAATTCAATCGAGTTTTACGGAAATAAAATAGTTTTTGAAAACTTTTTGCAATTCATTTTAATTTTTTTTAATGTAACTTCAATAGTTCTGAAATCTTCTAAATTTATCGTGAATTTGTTACTCTTTTGAGATCGGAAAAAGTACACTGTGAGCGTGCCTAAAAGTACGTCGATTATATATTTTGTTGAATCTTTATTAAAAATTAAATAAATAAAAACTACAATCACAAATTCAAATTATTTTTATTTGATGAAAAATACGATACAAAACACATTTAACGACAAAAATATTTTTAACAACACACTTTTTGTAAGAACAAAAATTATTCTAATTTTAAAACAGCTTTTTATTTTACTCTTTCAAATAGAATAACGTCTCCATAGTTTAAAAATTAATTTTATACTTCATTTTGTTAAATTTACTTGGAATTTTACCGAATAAGTGAGCGATACAAATCCTAACTTCAAAATTCCATTTTTCTATTTTACTCAAAAAAGATAAGAATTTGGTATTTTTAAATTTTGAATTCACGCAGATTTCCTTATTTACTGTTTCTTATTAATTTTATAATTACTTATTGTTATTATTATATAATTATTCAAGTTCAAAAAATTAATCTTGTTAAAAATGATTTATAAAATCCAGGAAAATATTCTAATGTTAACCATAACTAATTTTAGAAAAAAACTCGTGATGAAGTTTTGAAAAAAATATTTCCGGTTTTCTTTATTTGACAAAAACTATTTAGGTTTTATTGTTTTTCTTTTTCTTATTAGGTAAAAGTTGCAATTCTTATTTAATTTTAATGCTGTGGGGCCTATTATATTCTTGAAAAGATTCTCTATAAATCTCACTGGTACGTTTTTATTTAAAAAATGTTGTTTATGAAAACCTATTGTTTACAAAAATAACGATTTTATAAGCTCTTAATAAAATAATTTTAATAAAAACGTACCAGTGACATTTACAGAGAATCTCTTAAGGAATAAAATAAGCCCTAAAGAGCATTAGGATTAAGTAACAGTTGCAACAGTTACCTAAAGTGAAAGAGAAAAATATTAAACCATAAAAACTATTATTAAAGAAACAATACAAATTATGAAATATTTATTTCAAAAAGTTCATTTCTAGTTCTTTTCCAAAACTGGTTATAATTAACTATAAAATATTTTATTCGATTTCATAAATTATTTTTAACGTTAATTTTTTAGCTTGACATAACTTATTTAATTTATATATGTTTAATTGAAAAATAAGTATAATGAAAATTCCCTTTTCGTCTGAAGTCTTAAGTTAAATTTCATGAAAATGGATATGTCGAAAAGTAAATTTTTAAATGAATTCATTAAAATTAATTAAATTTGTTTAATATACAATTTTAGTTCATTTTTTTAAACTTTAAAGTTAAAATATATTAAGATATAATTTTTTTATGATAAATAACAAATTCGTTGTTTTAGATTTTTTTAAATAATGCCCATTATTCACAGTTAATATTAACAATAAAATAATATTTTTAAAAAGAGAACAATTAAGTTTACAAACAAAAATATATCACTTACCGTTGCCAAAACACTTCCAAGAGGTTTCAGTTTGATATCATCCCTTAAAATAGCTATTTGCCATTCTTTAAAAATCTTTTCATCTTTCATTCATTTATATTTGAAAGCACTTCTTTTTAGTTTTCTTTTTCTTAGATGTTAAAAATTTCGCAAAGAACACTTAAAATACATAAAGATTGTTTAACACTGTCACTAAATTACTTTTAAAGTATTTTTGAACTCAAAATTCGTATTTTGCCACACATTTATTGCGAGCATATGCCACCTGCATAGGTGACGCCATCACACGGTTTCCGTCATCTTATCGGATATTTTCAACTCAAGAGTTCCAGGGGGCTGTTTTCAACTATGCCTAGTGTTCTAAAGAGTTTAAGTGCTCGGAGAAATTCTCACGAGCATGAGAATATTCTCGAGAATATGCTCGACGTTT
>JAAAKG020136905.1:0-13057 GCA_010014905.2 Druon quercuslanigerum
TGCAAAAAAATAATAATTGTTTAAACAAGACTTAAAACATAATTCCTCTTATCCAACTGTTTTTTAAAAATAACGTATACCTTTACCGAGGTTCTGGTGGTTCGGAACCCACCTTAGGCTGTAGGTCCCCCCAAGGTGCACTTGACTGCAATCCAGTCCGTCATTGATGGGAGGCTTTGTCCAATATGTTGGGAGCTCGCTGCTCTCATCAGATCACTTTATTGCCGTGGCTGATGATGTATACTGGGACAGCCCCGTGCAAACTATTCAAAAAATATAAAAATCCAACTCTAAACCAAAAATGCCATCGGCATGTTGGACAGTAACCATCTTAAGCCTGTGACAATAAAAATTTTTTTATAATAATAGTGATAATAAAATGCGGTTTTATTAAACACATGTCCCATTGTCAAAAACTTTCTTGACCGTCAGGAAGCAAGAGACTAAAAACCTGTGGAATAGCAGATGGTAGCTCTAAGAAAGCATCCAGGGGCGACAGCTGTCACCTCCAACGCTCACGGCCGCTCGTAAATTGTATATCTACAGCATCATTGCTATAGATTAACTAATAACCTCCTGATTTCATCAGTCACTTGACTTAGTCCGTGGCTATGATATATAACCAGGTTCACCCGTGTAAAAGTCTTGAAAAAAAAAATAATAAGTGACTTCTAAAAACGCAGCACTATTTCAGATATCAAATACCTAAAATAGTATAAAAGCATAAATACTAAATTATGTCGAGAAAAGTATCTATCAAGATATCGGCGTAGTAGATATCAAAAATAAAAGAGAACGTCGTAAATAAAGCAATGATAAATTTTTGTCAAACCGCACATTGGAAATTTTACTGGAGTAACCCAAGCAAAGGTTTTTTAAAGTAAAAATTTCGTACGCTAGAGTTGTTAGTTGTAAAATTGAACTTTGAACCCTCTTGATGAAGTTACATCCGAAGTCTTTTCATGGTCTTTTCTGTCCACTTGATTTCAATTACACTCACTGATTTCTTTGCAGAATTCCAAGTTTCCGTATTTGCCCCATTTTTATCCATTGTCCATTGAGGTTTGGGTGTATTTGTGGTTTGTGTTCCTGTCAAGCAAGTAAATAAACTGATCAGCTGATCGCTAAAAATGTCCGATGAAAAAGATGAGAAAAAGACTGATCAATCGGAAGACGCAGAATTAGATGATCTGCTTGATAGTAAGTGCAAAATTGTCTTTTAATTTATGGTAACAAAATTAATGTAATTCTGAAACAAAATTCACCGAACCTAACCTCAAAATTCATGATCATCGGAAAACAAAATAAGAAAAAAGTTTATCAGTTATGTCATTGTTGTCACTCTTATTTGCATATCATTGATTGCATATGCAATGCTCCAGTGACGTAGTAATTGTGGATTTAATGTTTAATTTATTTCAAAAAAGTATGTATGTGTACATCGTTTACAGTTTCTTTTGTGTAAGGCTATAATTTTTTATTATATAATGATACAATTGCAATTTATTTTTCAAGATTACGTAGTATTTTCTTAGTTATAATTGTATTTAATTTTATGAAGTTTGTTTTGTTAGTCAAAGCAATTACGTATATCGTTCTTCATAATAATAAGATTCTTTCTTATTGAGCCTTATTATTAACATATGCATATGAGCTTGACGTATGTTATACAAATTTTAATCATTATAATTTATTCTAGTGTTTCGAAATATTTAAATACACTGGTTGTAAGTCGGAAAAAGTGGAATTATATATTTTTCTCACGTGATAGTATATCTTATTATTTGCAAAGTAATAAGTTCTCGCCTTGAATTCGAATGTTTCCTTTATTTGTCCCCGCCACATCTAGTTCTTTTCTTATTCAGAAATCAATATTTTTTTTTTATTTTTTTCATCGTAATTATAGAATAATATTTTAGATTTGTTATTTTATTACATATATACTCACTACATGATTTCAATTCATTATTTAAACATTGATGTCCATGGTCACCTATGTCTTTAGTGGCAAAAAGCAAACTTTAAAAAAATACTGGACCTGATGTTAACGGTTGATGCTATTAAGTTGTGTGTACAGATGATGTGTTTTTGATTAAAGAATTTTTAAGACTAGATCCTACTATATAAAGTTTTTAATTGCAGGTGCCTTGGAGGATTTCGACAAAAAACCAAAAGTCGAAGCCAAGACAGATAAATCGTCGACAGCGGCTTCTTCTTCGCCAGCAAGAACGTCTGAGGAACCAATCTCTGTTGACGAAGCTTGGTCGCAGGATTTTATCAAACATGCAGCTAACCAGTTCGAAAAAAATCTACAAAACTTAATGCAAAACGGTAAAAACTTACAATATTGGCACATAAGGCATTACCTACTTCACTATTTTTTATTTAGGCGGAGATGCAGAACTCGGAGCTTCTTTTCAAAAAATGGCCCAAACTGTTGCTAGTGCCATAACCGAAGGAGGCGACCCTGAAGCTGTATCTGCAGATTTTCAGTCTGCGATCTCCCAAGCACTCAAAGATTTATCGGCGACACAAGAAAATATACAGGTAAACATCCAGTGAAAACCAAACATTAAGCTTTTCTCAGGCCATAATTTCCTTCGAAGAAAGACACTATTTATTTAATGGGATTGTTGCATATTTTCAAATATATTTTTTCCTAGTGAAATTAAAACAAGCCTTAAAAATATTGTATGTAACTACTTAAAGGATTTTGGACTCAGGGTCCAACCTAAAAAATTCAACCATCTGATTATGCTCGATAAATGCGAGAAATAAATATTTGTAGATTCTAAGCCAACCTCCTAGTTTAGATAGAAGTATACCTACACCGTGAAAATGGCCTAATTTTGATCAGCTTTGCGTAAATTCGTATTTTCGATATTTCATATTAAAATTCGATAATGTAACTTTACGTAAACAATGTTGAAATCAGGTAATCTTTCACTTTGCAGACACACTACTATTTCCAAAAGAAGTTGGAATAATAATCTATAAAAATATTTAATTCAAGCATTTCTTAAGTAAAATAAGGAGATTGTATGTTGAGCTTAGAACTTGTGTCCAACAGCCAGCCTTAAGGAAAATGTTTTAAAAATAAGTATAAATATTTTTTTAACTCTTAGACCGTATACTTTCTTATTTTTCTTCATCGGAAAAAATAAAAAAAATATATATATATATAATCAAATATGTCAGTGTCAGAAGCAAAAATCAGGCGAATTAGTTCGGTTGATGGTGGCACTAATAAAGCCGTTCGTGTGCCATAAACGTAACCCATTTTCACATTTATTATTTAAAACGTGTTAGAAGAGAATGAAGAAGGTTCTAAAAGGTGTAAAAATACCTGAAATTGCACTAAAATCGGGATTTGTATAGTGTGACTGTAAGAATGTGTCAATTGGCAACACGTAGTCACAAACTTTTCCGTGCCAGGTTTCAGGTAGATACTTTGTTACTTAATGAAGCCATTGCATACCATTATTCTGTTTGGTTTAGCATTTTGCAGGATCTGGCATATCTATTTGAGAGAGTTTAAAAATATTTTTTCTCAGAAATGAAGTATTCAAAACTTTTTTTATATCTAATTTATTTCTTAAAATCGTATGCAGTATTTAAAAATATATTATCTAAAATTCATGCAACAACCCCATTTCGAATTATATACCATTCAAAAATTATCTTTTAATAAGTGGAATTGCCAATTCGTTGAACATATTAAATCATTTTATTGAAATCTTTATCTTTATCTTTAATAATCTTTAAGATATCGAATTTAAATATAAAAGCCATTTTAAGTATGCAGCTTCAAGTTGAGTTTATTCATTTACGTTTCAGCCCCCTGAAGGGGATTTTGGTGAAGCAGATTTGGCAGCAATGCTCGAGCAGACAACCATGGATGAAGGAGCAGGAGACTTTTTACCTTTCATGCAAGGCATGATGCAATCTCTATTGTCTAAGGAAGTCCTTTACCCCTCGTTAAAAGAATTAGTCGAGAAATATCCAAAATGGCTGGAAGAAAAGAAAGAAACTTTACCACCAGAGGACCTCGAAAAGTACACGAAGCAACTGGAACTGATGCAAAAGGTACACGAAATGTATTAATTGCCCTAATAACACGGAACGTACGGGGAACGTTCCGTGGGAACCTTCGGCACGGTCCAGGATCAATCCCTGAGCGTGTAAAGTGTCCACCGCTTGGAACGTTCCTGCAACTTTCCACTGGGACCTGAGGGGAATCTTCCATTATTGTTATTTTTAACAACAATTATCTCGTAAACCGCTAGAAATAGGTAAAAATGGATGTAATTTTTTTGTTTTAAGTGTCTCATATACTACATAGTAATATGATATCCATATCATAAACTGACATCAATTTTGACCTTTTACTTACGGTTTATCGGATGTTTATTGATAATGATAACAATAACGACCATTTATTCTTTGAATGTTCCAGTGGAACGTTCCAAAGTGGCGGATATTTTACACGCTCAGGGAACGTTCCGTGGAACGTTTCAGAATGCTCCGTGATAATACGGTGCTTTTTAATTCCACAGCAGAACGCAAAATGCGAGCAAACGAAAATATAATTTCTGTTTCAAATTAACAGGTTTTGGCGCAATACTTTTTTCATTAGTAATTGGTTACCGATATTCCAATAAAAAGATAATTCCTCATTGTTACTAATAATTTTGTTAAATTAAGTCGCATCTATTACAGCGCCCTAATAGTACAGAACATTTCTGGAACGAGTACAATGTCCGCCGCATGGGAACGGTCCAAACAGAAATTACCGTTATTTTTATTACTATCAATAAATATTGCGTGAACCTTAAGAGATAGGTCAAAATCGCTTTTAGCTTATAATATGAATATCATATTATAGAGTAATATATGCGGTACGCAAAACTCAGAAATGGCATCCACTTTTAACTATTTCTTAGGGGTTACGAGATAATTGCTGTTAAAAATAACAATAACAGATGGTTCCCCTCAGGTCCCAGTGAAACGTTCCGAAGCGGTGGACGTTTTACAAGTTCCGGAAACGTTCCGAAGTTCCCGACTTTAAATTAAAATCTTATTTACCTTTTGCACTCTAAATTAGAAATTAATTACTAAATAATAACAAATGCTTCATAATTTAAATTGTTCAACTTAAAATTTGAATGTACAATTTTTCTATTTCGAAAACTATAGGTTTAAAGTCATTTAATTTGGAATATTACGAATACAAAGACGTTGAATGTTAATAAATGGGGTAGGAAAACTCTCTCTTCTCTCAATTTCTTATCATTTATATTCAATTGTGTGCATTGTCAATTATAATTTGTATAATTTTTAATACTTCTATTTAACATTTTACCATTTCATCGCTTTCTACTGTACACTGTACAAAAAAGGTTTTGCGTTTTAAAATTTTTGGTTTTGAAACCAAAGCTATTTTCTTGCTCAAACGCTTAAAAACTGAAATTCTGTTATTTTTAGTGATTATATCTTGATTTTATCTTCGTGATCGCTTTCAAATTTGAAATTGTCCAAATATTGCCAGCTTTTCAATTGTGCAGTTTACATCCATTTGCCAGTAATTATGATTTTAAGGTTATTTTTTCGAAATATTAGTTTACAATAAAATTTTTGTTTAACAAATACATTTTTTTCAAACGAAAATTTCTAAAATTGTATTGGACCAAACAATTTCGCAAAAGTTGAAAGTTATTTTTCCAAATAAGGTACTGTCCCAGTAATCGTGACGATCCCACTAATCCTGAAACTTGGTTATGATTTCAATATATTGTTAAAAATAGATGTTAAAAGTAAAATTTAATGTTAAAACTCACTTATTTTTTGCATTTCGTAGTAGCGAATAGAAATTACATCCATTGAAATTGAATAAAAAGCAAGAAAAAATGGTAACACGATTACTTGGACAAAGGTCACGATTACTGGGACATTTACCTTACGCATTTCACAAAAGAAAATAAATTTTACAAAAAAAAAAAAACTTAAAGCTTGGATTTACATGCAAATTGTAAGTTACATAATACTTTTGGTAAAAAGTACATAAAGATACCCCTTTTCGTGATTGCAATGTGCGATAAAAGTGGCGATATATCTAGAAATGTATGAGAAAAAATTACTGTGTGAAAAATAACTAGAATCTTGAAAAAGTAACTAGTTTGTTAAAATCAAGGTTAAGTGTATGCGAAAAAGTAACCAATGTGTGAAAATTATTTTTTTCTATATAAGTGCGCGAAAGCGGAGCACAAACCGGAAGGTGAGTGTTGCGAATTCACACGAGTTAGGTATTGCCGCCTTCGAATCAAGTTTATAGTTGACATGTATTTTGAATCTCAGTTCTATTAGAATTTTTATTCATTGGGAAGAATTTCTAATTTGAACTATTTTTTAATCATTGAATTTAAAATTATTCGATTTCGGATGTTTTTGACTTAAAAATTTTCAACCACTAAGTGTTACAATTTAAAATGGTACAATTTTTAAAGATAAAAGAAAATATGAAAATGTAACAATTTTGATTGAAAATCGTGTAATGTTTCATTTTCAAAATGTAAATGTATAATTCTTCACTACAAAATTTAGTTCAAATAAAAATTGTGGACACAGTACATAGATATAAAAAGGACCAGTATGGTCGGACCTTAGAGAACGCATTTTCGCGTATTCCTGTGTGAGGCTAATACAAGAAAAACGCGAAGAATAAAAACCGATCATAAGGTCTTTTTACATGTACGTTCACAATTAAATCCTTTTTTAAAGTAGTTTTTTAACGGTAATATCCAATTAAAGTAACACGCTACTCTTGCGCACTAAAAACGTATGTCAATACAATATCTCTGTAATAAAAAATAGTATAAAAATAAATTTCTTATTTTAGGTTTGTACAGAACTTGAAACTGAGAAGGAGGACGACGGGGAGGACATGAAGAAACACAGATTCGAAAAAACCTTAATGTTGATGCAAGAGATGCAAACATGCGGCCATCCTCCCGATGAACTTATTGGAGATCAACAAACGCTTTTCCAAAGCGACCCGTCAGGAAATCCAATGGTTCCACCTTTACCGCTCGTTGCCGATCCTCAAAACTGTTGCGTCATGTGAAACAATAAAAAGTGCGTAGTTTAATTTCAACTGCTTGAGAAGTATCGAATTTTCTTGATTCAAGGAAGTAGAGTCCAGTCATCCTTGAAATCACTCCACCGATTACTTCCGAACGAATCATCTGTTCGATGTCTAATTGTACAATTATTCCATATTAAAATCACGCCATACTTTTTGTAGTAAACAAACGCACCTCGGGCTCTAATATACAAAAGTAGGGGGAGATCATTTGTAATAAAGAACTTGTACAGATAGTACCGCCAGTGTGCACGAAAATTTACTAATTAATACGCCCTAAAAGTTTGACGATTTTTTTACTATGTATGCATATTTTGTTTAGTAAATTATTTGTTTCCTAGACTTAAAACGCATCTTCTTAACCCAACTGTAGGCTCTTTATTTGAACTCAAAATTATATCTGTAAATAGAATTCAAGGTAGAATTATATTCTAATTTATTTTAATTTACTTCAATTTAATTGTATCTAATACACTGACGTTAAAGTTAATATAGACTGCAGGAATGATTACATTTCTATTCAAACGCCTCGAATATAAGGACTTTACTTAAAAGAGAATGTCATAATTTTCCTAAATATTTGAAACGCTTATTTCACGTTTAACAGATCTGTCCCATATTTTGGAGCTAGACTTTAGTTAGAAACAAGTATTTTACAAAGGTGTCAGTGCTGCCACACCTGGCAAAACTTTTCCTTCAAGAAGTTCTAAACTAGCGCCACCTCCAGTGCTCACATGGCTCACTTTGTCTTCAGTTTTCCACTTTGCGGCGCAAGTGGCGGTGTCGCCTCCACCAATAATTGTTATGGCACCCTTAGTTGTGACCTCGACAACGTTATCCATGAGGGCTTTCGTTCCCTTGTTGAAGTTTTCAAATTCAAATACTCCCGCCGGCCCGTTCCACACTATCACCTTTGCTCGTTTAATAGGTTCTGGAACAAAATTTATCAATTTAATATACGTGGAAAATTAGAAATAACTTTGGTTAAAATTATGGGTAGATCTAACGTGCAATATAGATATAATTTTCATATAAAGAATTACAATTTACCTGCGAAAAGTTCCCTCGATTTAGGTCCAACATCGAGACCCATCCATCCGTCAGGAATTCCAGTCTCTACATCCGCAGCTCCAACTGTAGCATCTTCTGCAAATTTATCGGCAGTGACGAAATCGACAGGCAAGTGAATTTTCACTCCATTCTTCGCTGCTTTCGCCAAGAGCTCATTTACGATTTTTGCACCTTCTTCGTCGAACAAGGAGTTACCAATCTGAAAAAGTAATTTGATCATTCAGTAAATAAGACATTTTTTGTTTACTAATAATTCATATTTTTAATTTCTTTATAGTTCAATTTTTTATTATATTTAGCGATTTTTTGAGTTTATGAAATTTAATTTCTTTTTGGAAGAGCGAAGTGAATATAAAAGCTTTTATACGTAAATTCTTTTCAAAGTACAATGTTTAGACCTTTAATTTTTGGAATTTTTTTACATTGAATTCAGGTGCAAAACGCCCATTTTTTGAGAATCAATTTCTTTAGCTTTAGAAATCTTATATAAAAAATCATTAGGACTGCCTGTTTTCATTGGGGGTTTTCTCATTTTTACTCTTTTCCAGAAAAAATGCTTTTAAATTTAGGTATTTTAAAATTAAAAAGGTAATTAGTTTTTCAATAAATTAAATTTTTCCTAAGATTCTTTCAGGAAAAAAGTTGATTAGTTCATATTCGAATGCAGAGTTTCTTTTTGTATGTAGGTAATCAATTTAACTTCAATGTTCTTTATATAACCTTTTCAAAGTATATAAAAAATTAAAATAAGTATATTTTCCCCCTAAAGTCAAATGCGCTTATTAATAGAAGTTTTTATAATTCAAAAACCTTTTAATTTTAAGATATATCCAAAAATATTCTTGTGTACTACTTCTTAAATAATATTCATAAATTTTGGCAATGACTGGACAGCAGCTGGTGATCACTGGCCTTTACTTGTCAAATTTAATTAATTCAATTTGATTACCTAATCAAATATTTATAAATTCAGTTTTTCAATATAAATAATTGTTTAATAAATCTCATTGAAAGATTACCAGAATTTGACACAGGATTAAATTTCTCTCTTATCGGAACCCTAGAAACATTATTTTTTTAACATATTGTTTCTTCGTTCCAAAATTCGGGATGGCTAGTCAAATAATTTTCATAAGCTTCACTAGCCGTCCCGAATTTTCGGAACGACTTTTTCCAACTCCTGCAATTTTTTGGCACAACTAAGCACAGCCATATATTTTTCTTTTAAAATATCGTATTCTTAAGTTTGCATTATTTATAAATCGGGGTACTTGAAGTTTTAAGTTTATACCGGTTTCAAAAAGACAAATATTTTCATTTGTTAAATTTTTATCATTAGAATCACTCTTATTTTTTTATTAATACGAACTTATGCAAAAATCAAGTGTTTTAAATTTAACTCTTATAGAAAATCCTGTCTTAGTAACAAATTGTGTATGAGGGGCTAGAAAAATGTAGCGTTGACAAAAAATAATGCAAAAAGTAGAAGCTTAGATTGAAGAGGAATTTAAATTTTGATTTATTCTGAATCTAATTTCTCACACTTTAACCTACTTTCATGCCTTTAGTGACTTTCAAAAAAGTGTAAGCCATTCCACCACCAATGATCATCTCGTTCACTTTGTCCAGTAAATTATTAATCAACTGGATTTTGTCCGCCACTTTTGCTCCTCCGAGTATAGCGAGAAAGGGTTTTTCTGGATTGTCGAGAGCTTTCGCAAAGTACTGGAGTTCTTTTTTCAGAAGAAAGCCACTTGCTCGGATATTAAATCCATCTCCCATCATGGAACTGTGCGCGCGATGAGCAGTTCCAAAGGCATCGTTGATGTAAACGTCTCCCAATTTTCGTAGAGATGCTCGGAATTCGGTCACTCTGTCCTTGTCAGCTTTAATCTAAAAAGTCAATTTTTATCTTTAATTATTCGCCGTTTGATACCATAATAAAAATAAGGAAGATAGCTTATTAAACTATTTCAAGATTAATATATAGAGGTCATGTAACGAATGATGACAGTCCTGAAAGAGTCAGTTACAGAAATGACAGGAGTCGAATCTTGTAGATTTTTGAGCTGAAAACGCATCAGGCAGCAGAAATTGTCTAGCACGTCAGGTTTTATAGTAACTTTAGGTTAAATGGTTAAAAACGGCCATTTTGGTCAAATTTATGAATATATTGTGGAGGAACGGATTTTTTTCTATTCCTGAAAATGACATCGCGTAGTACTAGTCTTCATCTTTAAAATCCATTTTTGGTTGCCGCTTTACGTTTTTTTTTTTCAGCCGAGATATGGCAGTTTGACCATTATTGGACCATTGATCACCATTTGATCTTGTCTTCGCTGGGTGGGCCATCCCGCAGCCCTGCGAGGGTCAGTTAAAGAAATGACGGAAAATGAATATCATATATTTGCTGGCGCTGAAAACGAATCCGGTAGCAGAAATTGCCTAGCATGTCAGATTTTGAAGTAGCTAGTGCTAGATAATTCTTGCTGCCGGTTTCCTTTTGAGCGTCAAAAAATCTAAGAGACTCCCCCCCCCCCCCCCCTTCATTTCTGTAACGCATACATTTTCCAAATATTTATAATATAGTAATATAGTCTATGAGTTTTGTTAACTCTAAAGCAAAAAAGTGTACCTTAATACCATCAGTGCCAACTCCCTTGCCTTCTTCTTCAACATGAAATCTCAAATTTTCCAATAAAATAATTGTTCCTGGAGCTGGATCAGCACAAGCAGCCTCAACTGCTGGACCAACACAATCGTCGAGGAAGAGAATGTCTTTTCCAAGGAGAGTTTTCAGCTCATCGGCAACAGGCTTCAGTGTGTATTTCAAATTTTTATTTCCATCCGGACGACCCAAATGGGACATTAATACAATAGATTTAGCTTTTTTTTCCAAAGCATATTTCACTGTATCTAGAGCGGCAACAATCCTTTGATTGTTTGTTATTTTGCCGTCTTTTAGGGGAACATTGAAATCCACTCTGGAAGCAATAAAAGGACGAGTGTCAAAAAGACATTTTTTTATTTAAGATCTAAAGGCAGAAATTAAAGAATATTGCAGATCTAAAAAAAGGCATCTTATACTATTTCCAGTTTCGCTTGTTTGCAAACTCAGAATTAAAAATAAACGATTTTTTTTATGAATAGGCGTTTATTTTGATTGCTGAAATAACAATTCAAATAAACAATATTTGATATGTTCCTTTAATAAAAAATAAATAAATCATCGATACCTTAGTTTTAAAAAAAGTATAAAAACTTAACAGTTTAATTAAAAACGATTACCAAAATTCTTATAATTTATTTTTGAAATAAAGTTAATTTGTGATAGTAATAAATTAAGTATTCAAATGTGGAATAATTTATTCTGAACACTTGACTGAGAATAGTTTTTTTTAGTCTTGCACATTTAGATAATATATTATATTTCAGCTTAAAATTATTAAGTTACAAATTGTTCCATTTAAAAAACTATGATAGTATAGGTACTTGAATTTGCAATTGTTAGCTTTAAAACTTATTTAATTCAAAACCATACCGACTTCAAGCAGTGATAACAATTCCGAGCTGTGATTAAAATTTTTGAACTTTAAAAATTTTAAGACTATTTTCGATATCGAATTCTTCAATTTAAAGCGTTAATTTTAGTGTAATTCGTTATTCGCTCATCCAGGCTCTTATTTTTAATTGTATAATATTGATTACATTTTTTAACAAAAAAAGTTTGAGTGTTTCAACGAAAGCCTGAGATGCAATCTCCAGTTCTCCGGGCAAAAGCGAAATTTCTTCGGGCTACGGAGTTGTCCGGCGTGCAATTTTTTTTCGTTTTTAGGCACAAAAGAAAGGTGAGAGGTGATCCATATTTAAGCACTTTGACCTTAAAAGTGAATATATGAAAATGAGCCTTATTAAATATTTGAAAATCCCGCTCTACCCCGCACAAGGAAAAATCTACGGGTGAGAGGAAGGACCGAGGTCGTAACCCTAGCTGTGGATTCTTCGGAAATTATTTGAAAAATCCAGGAGTCGAGAACGCCTCGAAATTCATAAATGGCGAAAAACACTAAATTCACTAAAATCAAAATATAAAATTTCAGAAAGCAGTATTTATAGTAATTTAAAAAAAATATCTCAAAACTGAGCTTCAAAAACCTTGCAACTAACAAACTCGAATTTCGGTTAAAATCAAAGGCATGAAGGAATGTATAAAGGAAAGGGTTTTGTTCAAATTGGCATTTATGGCATTTACATAATCGCATATTATATTGAATTTGAAAATGCTGTTACCGTATGAGAACCCTTTTGCCGGTGAGGTCGACCTTGTCAATACTTAATTTGTTGAGTGCCATTTTTATGCTTTTGAGACGAAAACTATGTGCTCCTTTTCTTCTACCACTTTGGGAGATTGAATCCGCTTTTTTTAGTACGATTAAACGCAAATTCGCCAAGTGATTATAAAATCTGATTGAATCTCTAGGTGCTATTAAACGTTTCTAGGTGCATAGGACAATGTCAAACAAAGGTCGCGGAAAGTGGCGACCTCTGCAAAGAATGTACACGGCACGCAGTTTTGACTTACGGAGAAAAGGTTCAAATGGACTGAAAGTAAGTAGATTGTCAAACGGCATGAGATTAGTTCCACCACATACCGGTAGTTAGCGCGGCGGGCAAGTTTGTGTTTTTGCATAGATATATATATATAGCTCTTAGTTCCGCCACATACTTGTAGAGGCGCGACATGTAGCGATTAGTTGCTCCACATACTTGAAGAGGCGCGACAGGCAGCTATGTATTCGGTCGCGCCAAATCGTAGTGCGTTTGAAATCCAAATGTGTAATAATCAAA
>JAAAKG020136906.1:0-13057 GCA_010014905.2 Druon quercuslanigerum
ATTTACTATTCAAACAGTTAATTATTTCAAATAATATTAATAACACAGGCTGACAAAATTTGTACCAAAGACCAGACAATGTGACCCCGTAGGATTTTGGTATCCTAAAAACGAATCTGTTGTCTACACCTTTCCTATATATGTCAGTTTTTTGAGATATCCTAACCTACAAATACAACAATCACTATCTTTCGCCGCTACTTAATCGAGCCATTCAATACACGAAATCGGTTACACAACGGGTACCACAGTGGGACTCCGGGGCCGTTTCGAAGTCGAATAGACTTCTTTTTCGATCTCCACACGTTAAAAAAAAAAGGACCGTTGCATTTTCGACTTTGAACACGGTCCCCGAGTCCCACTGCGCAGCTCTAAAGTCTTGAACCACAAGAGTGAAGGAGACAGCAGTTTTCACAATCTCCTCCACTCTCATTAAAACAAGCACGGTGCACACTTTTGATTTGTAATCAGCTGTGGAAAGGTGGTAACGGCATCGGTCAAACGCATTTTAGAAACACAAATTCACCACTTGTACTCAAATGTACTTGAAAAAGAGTACAATTTAAAGTGTACTCGAATTGTGATTGTGGTACTTACGTACTCAAATTTCACGAAATGAAACTTTTGGGTGCAATGTACTCAAAACGGCAACCCTGGGTGAAGCTATAGGACACCACACTGCGGTGTCTTTGTCACTGAGGTTAACGATATAATCAAGAACATGAAAAACGGTAAGGCTGCCGGAGTTGACAGTATTAACGCTAAAATGCTTAAACAGGATGGTGAGTACATACCACACAGACTATGGAAATTTATAAATTTATGCATCGAGATAGGAGAAGTCTCAGATTATTGGGCAAAAGCGATTATCGTGTCAATATACAAAAGAAAGGGAGATAAAAGCGACTGCAATAAATACAGAGGTGTCAGCTTATCAAGTACCGTGAGTAAAACATACTCAAAAATACTTATTCGTAGGGTAATTAAAATAACAGAAGAAAATATTTGGGAAGTCCAAAGTTGGGTTTATGCCACGAAGTCCTGGCGGACCGAAGGAACCGAAAGGAGCCTCTATAAAGACCCATAAAGACCACACTGAGGCCCCCTTCAGTTCCTTCTTAAAAAAGTCCAAAAACAGAAAGATCAACTTTTAAATTGTTAAAGTGCGGATTCTATGTTAAAATTTACATTAGAAACTCACGGCGTAATCGCAATACTTTTTTCTGCAGCGTTAAAAATGAACAAAATGTCATTAACTTCTGCCGAACGTGGCTTCAAGCGCATCCGTAATAGGTCAATTAGTAAGTTGCACGCGGAGTTTAGAAATAAAATTCAAAATTGGCAAATAAATTTAAATAAATATATGTAATAATTAAATTAACGTAAAAAAGGAGCCAATATTTTAAATGAGCATGTTTGAGGTTTCGACTGCGTGGCGCTAGCATCAAGAAAAAATCTTAAAATTACCGACGGAATGCTTATTAACTGCTACTAAAAGAAGATGCACTTGGAGCCGCATTCGGCCTATGTAAATGACAGGTATTTTATTTTTCAATGTTTTTAACGCTGCAGGAAAAAGTATTGCTATTACTCCGTGAGTTTACAATGGAAATTTTATCGTAGAATCCAAATTTCAACAATTTAAAAGCTAATCTTGCTGTTTTTTGAGTTTTTTTTAAGATGGAACCGAAGGGGAACTCAGTGGGTCTTTAAGGGTACTTTCTAGAGGTTCCTATTAATTCCATCGGTCCGCCAGGGATGTGATGTGTGGATCAAATATTTAGCTTAAGGCAAATCACAGAAAAAAGTTTGAGAGTAGGAAAAAAAGTTTTCTGTGCATTTGTTGACCTAGAAAAAGCTTTTGACAAGGTAGATCGAAGTAAACTTTTGGAAGCCTTGAAAGAGTACGCAGTAAATGGATGGAGTAGATGACAATTCCGCCCCAACTACCTGTGTACCGTTCTACCACTATGCGGCTTCCCCCCACACCGTCGAGCTGCTTCCGCCGAGCCTGGTCAGCGGAGGGCCTTTGTTCCTAATGAGGCCTAAAATATGGAATTTAAATTTTTTAAATTTCCCTTTTAGTCAATGAGAAATATGATATTCGAAATCTACGAATTATAAGGTACCAACGATATGTTGTTTGACTTATAACGTTGAAAAAAAAATTTATACATGTTTGACACAAAAGATAATATGTTCCTTCGTTTAGAATATTTTTTGGCCCTGAAAAAGGCCTTTTTAATTTTCAAATACGATATTTTATACACTAACATCTGGAAAAAACGTTCTAATTATAAATGATTGCAGTCATCGTTTAGATACGTGTCTATAAGATAATACGCAAATTTTATCGCTCTCTCATTATATGGCATGATTGGTAATAGTTCAAAAGCGAAAAATAATTGGACTTTCGTGACATTTAAAAACATTAAACCGAAGCAAATACATAACCAGCTACCAATTTCCGTATCTTTGTTTGTATACTCCTTAGTGAGACCGAGCTGCTGCACTTTCCGATACCACGCCTGCGATAAGTGAAATCTGCACCCGATAGTTCGCGCAGAGGGGCATACTTTTTTGCAGCATTTTACAATCCTATCTCGAAATCAAGAATGATTTCTTCTGGATCCAAGCGTAGGCCTTTTTCTACGCATAATTTTTGAATTGGTTGGAAACACTCTTCATACGTTGTTTCGCGTTTGTCTTTTAGCAAGCAAAAAACGAAAGGAATATAATGCCCGTTAAGATAACCGTGAATACCGAAAAGTTGCTTAAAAAACTGCTTAAAAAATTATCATGTTTGATTTAGGATCATTCATGAGAACAAAATCGTCATCAAATTTAGTTTTTATATTTAATTAATTTATTTTTTCATGAGTTTCGGCTAAACTTTAAGGAAGTGAGGGTAAAACGCTTTGGCGGCCTCCATGTGCAGCTTTTCTTACATTCGCTATATCATTTACTTTTAAATTTCGATGATCACTTGTTACACATGAGTTTATAATTTTGGCTGGTTTTCGCAAGGTTGATCTACTGCTTTTTTTTACGCTTGACGAAAGCGATTGGCGTTGCAAAATTTGTTTGTTCACGGGATCATGGATATGGTTTAAATTGCTAATGCTGCTAATACTTCGCGGAGATTCACCGAAAGTACGCAAAAAAGAAGTGCATTTTTTACGATTACATCTCCATCTTTCTTCTCCCGTTTTTAAAAATTTATTAAAGTAGAGTTTAAAATCATTTACAATCAGAATAGTTTTACCTTTCTCAGAAGTCGTTTCACTAATAATTGAAGCAGCTTCCGAATACATTTCTCTTCCAAAATGAAATAGATGTGAAAGTCCAAATTTTTTCAATAGCAGAGTATACCAAAAAATTCATTTGCATTTCAAATCAATGAATGAACGCGAATAAGACTAGCATGCAACGTGCAAAGTATTAAAGGAAAAATTTGAGCAACGTGTTTGGTTAAGAAATAAAAAAAATTCATGATGTTTCAACTCTAGTCAAATATTAGCTTCCGGAATATCCCAAATTTTTGCCAAATTAGGTTAAGTTTGAAACTATTCATCCTTTTGCAATGTGCAAAATTTTTAATTGACAATTTTGAGAAATGCGTTTTTCTGAGTAATAAACAAAATTTATGATGCTTTAATACTGGAAAATTGTCCATAAAAATTTACATAAAATTGAACATAAAAATGAATACTAATTCTTTAATTCTCAACTTTATGAGTCAAACTACATATCATTGAGAACGTTATAATTCGTAGATTTCGAATATCATATTTGTGATTTACTAAGTGGGAAATTAAAAAAATTTTATATTTTATATTTTAGGCCTCATCACAAAGGCCCCCCTGCTGACTGAGCTCAGTGGAAGCAGCTTGACGGTGTGAGGGGAAGCCGCGTAGTGGGGGACGGTACACAGGTAGCTGGGACGGAATTGACCATCGCTTAATGGATGGCTCCTGCAAGCTATAAGAACAATATATACGGGTGCGAAGCGAGTGTAAGGGTTAATGGGAAATTGAGTGACTGGTTTGATATCATGCAAGGCATTATACAAGGATGCGTTATGTATTTATGGCTATTTATATTATTTATGGAAGTATTAGAAATTTAGTGGTAATTGATTTACAAAAATATTCTAAATCCGTTCAAAATTTAGGAATATCTAGATTTTAACGTGAAAAATTAAACGGTTTCAATTTGAAAGTCTTAATTAATAGAAAAAATATAAATGCCTGTTTTAAAAAGTGTTTTTTTTTTTAAGTGGAATTGGTAAACTTTGATGTGTGAATAACAATAAAACACTCATTATTTTTAAAAAAATTAAGTAATTTTAAGAGATATTTAGTAGTTTTTAAAACATTTAAAATTAATTTTAAGATTGAGATGATTTCAAATAATTTAAACAAAGTGTGTGTTCTCACCAAATTCGGCTATTTGTACCGAAATTTCGGTGTAACCAGCCAAAGTCTAATGTAAAACGCAATTAAAATTCATGCACATTTGAAAACAAAAAATTTAGAAGCTTTTTAAGAATCGTATAAGGCTTTAAAAGAATAACAAATTATCTTAAGATTCCCAAGAAAATTGAAAATTATTTTTCATTTTGAAAAATTATTATAAGAGAATATTTAAAAAGGTTTTAAAAGATTTATGAAATTGCCCAATAAGTGTCTGCAAGCTTTTAAAAAATGAATAAACTTTGATATGATTAGTTTGTTTGAAGACGTATTCAAAATCATTGGAATACTTGTACTCAAGGACTTTCGATATCTTTTATTAATGGAATCTAATTTTCGCCTGTCGATGAGAAAGGACATACTCCTGGACATTGGACAGCCCATAGATTCCCAAAAATTATTTATAAATAACTTCTGACAGTTATTTTCAAATTTTGAGTGACTAAATTGGAACGGCAATCGAAAGTGATTTAGGGTCCTTAGCGATAACAGGACATGTGCACTGCCAGATCCGACGACTAAGCGCGCCGAGAGAGGTGTGAGGGGCAAGGATCCCAGTGGAAGGGGAAGAGGCCCAGGTAGCTCGCGCTCCTTTGGGATGCACCCGATGGTCACGTGACGACCATGTGAGGATCTTGACTTGGGGTGATTGCTACAGAGATCGTGTTATTTAAATAAATAATAAAAGAAATCTTGTTAAATCTAAAAATTCTCTAAACCCTTCCTCACACTACTCTCTTCCCCACTGAATGAACCACTCCTAGCTCGAAAAGGAAACGGCTTAATGAATGACACCTGAAATAAAAGACTTTGGATAGTAATGGACCCAAGTGGGGAACCTCACGTGTCAACTTTGTGAGGATCTTTACTTGGGGTGATTGCTACAGAGATTGATCAGCAACCTGGACCGGAGCAATGTTGCGGGTAGATCGTATTATTTAAATAAATATACGAGAATTATAGATCAATCTAAAAATTCTCTAACCCCTTCCTCGCACTGAGTGAGTGACGCCTACCCCGAAAGGGAAATGGCTTAATGGTGTAATAATAACAATAGTAATGTTCTCAAGATACACAATTTTAAAGAAATTTTACTTGAATTTTTCCACAATTTACTTTTAAATTCGAAAAGCCATATCCTCTGACATATCATATTTGACAATTGACCCCTGAACTGTTACATTTGTTCTCTAACTTATGAACAATTATCTTTTTTTATTTCTTATTCTGACCTTTGTCTTTGTCCTCTAATATTTCACTATTGATCCCTAACCTTCATCCTCTTACCCCTCATATTTGTTCATAGAATCTGCCTTTAACCTTTGACATTTCAAATTTGACCATTGTCGACTGATCTTTGACATATGACATTTTATATTTAAACAAATATTCCCGAAAATTGAAATATGATCACTGATTTGTAAACTATAATCTGCGATTATATAAATCATTGAATAATCTGTGTCATTTATATGTTTATTTTTGACCGTTAAGACTTGAAATTTGATATCCGACCTCTCATATTTGACCACTGACCTTTCACCCATGATCTCTTACTTATTATATTTCAAAATTGGCCCAATTGGCATCTTCGAAGGAAGATGTGAATCTAGATGTAATAATTAAAGTCTAATTATGTAATTGCCAATTGTTTCTTTATTGCGCAATGCTTTGATACACTTTTAGATTAAAGTTCATAACCTTGGGATTGAGTGCGAAATTAGAATAATTTTGAATAAGCATAGAGAGCAGGTAGTAATATTAACAAGAGACAGCAAAATGTCGTTGAGTATTATACGAAGATATAATGACGTTGATATTAAAAGTGAAAATAAATCGTTTAACTAATGCTAAAGCTTAAAAACTAAAACGAAGAAACGATTTGGACCAATATTTAATTAACGATTAATCACCTAATGTGCGGAAATTATAATTTTTTCATTTTCGGTCAGTTAGCTTATAAGATAGTTATACTGAGATAAAAATCTATACTCTGGTTGTGATATGAAGATGAATTAAACGCATAGTTAGAGAAAATAAATATGACTTCAAGGTCTTTTTCAGGGACTTTTTTTAGTGTTTTCAGAGATATTCGAATGCGTGAAAATCATAATCCTTTGATCTTCAATATGTTTTGGCGGCGAGGGAACTGGAAAGATCTATCTCTAGGTCATTAATCTAAGTCAATTAATCTAAATAAGGCGATTAATCTTTGACTGATTATTTGTTTTAATTGTTTATTTGCTTGACCTGTTTTACCTGTTTCATCTGAACTTATTCGATTAAAATTTCGCTGGTTGAACCGTTTTTGTTTCTGTGGCTCTTGTTAAACCTCAGAGATAAGCCATTGCATGTTTTGCTTTGGATATCAACGTTGTTATATCCTCGTATAATACTCAACGACCTTTTACTGTCTCTTGTTATTATTACTTCCTACTCTGTGCTTATTCAAAATTATGTTAATTTCAAACTAAACTCCAAGGTAACAAACTTTGATCCAAAAGTGGATCAAAGCATTGCGCAATGCCGAAACAGTTGACAACTACATAATTACGCATAGAATATTTCAACTAGATTCATATCTTCCTACGAAGGTGTTTGATGAATATGGTATAATGAAGAGGTGAAATGGTATTCCGAGCTCACGGCGAAAGAGCGTAGGTGCAAATCATTGAAAGACGTCGCAGCTCACTTCAAAAAATCAAAAGATACACTTGAGAACTTTCATGCTTATAGTACTTAGTTCTTATCACTTTAACCATTCAAACTTGTTTTTTACGCTGTTTTTTTCATTATGCTAAATTATGAACTGTAAAATTAACTGAAATATATAAGTGGCCATACCAAAATTACGTAACACATTTTTTGGGAAGTTTTGACACTGGTCCAACTCCATGTAACAAGTCTTAAAAAAAGTGGTATGTATTAATTCCCCCACCTATATTACACAATTTTCCCAAATATTTTTAGTCAGGTATTATTACATGTAATTTAGTTACTTACTACCCGAGATACCTAAATTACCAAGCAGTTGGAAACGATTAAAATTCAAAGAAAGAAACATCCTAGATATCCTTTAGGATTCCCTGACAAGTTTTGAATTGTTTCGAATTTTTTGAGATATCTTGAACTCCCTAAAATCTTTGGAACTAATTTAAATCCTTTAAAATATTAGAAACCCTATAAAAATCCTTTAAAATCATGGGCAATTGATTAAAATACCTCATTGAGAGCCTAAGAAATTCTTCAAAATTATTTCAATCCTTGGAAATCTGTTCAAATCCGTTAGACACCCGTGAAAATCCCTTGGAATGTTTTCAAATATTCTAAAACTGTACAGGTCCTATAAAATCCCAAATCTTCCGGGACTCTATGCATCTCTCTAAAACTACATTAAATTTTTCTAAATCTCTTCAAATCATTAAAATTATTTAAAATTTTGGTACTTCGAAATATTTTGAAATCACTTGAAGTCACTTTAAAATTTCTTAAAATCTTTCAAAAGATCCTAAAACCTTATAGGTTCTATAACATTCTTCTAAATCTTTCGTAATTTCAGGAAATTCTTTTGCACCACATTTAATTTTTTGAATACCTTTAAATCATTAAAATTATTGAAAATTCTTCAGAATTTGTGTAATACTTTGAAATGTTTTGAAATCCAGTAAAATTTCTTTAAAATCCCTTAAAATCTTTTAAAATATCCTAAAACCTTATAGGTCATATAAAATCCTTCTAAATCTTCTAAAATGTTAGGAAATTCTTTAAAACCTCATTCAATTTTTTTGAATCCCTTTAAATTATGAACACTCTTCAAACGAAATCCCTTAAAATGTTTGAAGTTCTATGAAACACTTTGAGATCCTAAAGGTTTCATTAAAATACCTTTTTGAGAGCCTTTTAAATTTCATAAAATTACTGAAATCGCCGGAAATCTGTTGAGACCCGTTCGAATCCCAGTAAAACTCTTGGAATCTTCAAAAATATATTTTTTTAAACACTTTACAGGTGCTATAAAATACTTCCAAATCTGAGGAAATTCTAGAAAAATATTGAAAACTGTATTCAATTTTTCTAAACTTCTGTAAATCGTTAACATTCTAAAAAAATTGACCAACATTTTTTCGATACTTTGAAATCTTTTGTAATCCTTTTCAATTTTTGAAGTTCAATTAAATCCTTTGAGATCCTGGGAAATTCATTAAATTACTTTATTAGGAGCCTTTAATATCATTTAGAATTGCTGAAATCCTCGGAAATCTAATAAAATCTGTTCGAATTCCTCAAAAATGCCTTGGAATTTTTTTAAATACTCTTAAACTTTGTGGGTTCTATAAAATCTTTCCAAATCTTTCGATTTTCTTTAAAACCGCAATTAATTTTTGTAAATCCCTTTAAATCATTAAAAAATTCCTTAACAGTTTAGTAAGCGTTCAATTGAAATGTCTTAAAATTTCAAAATTTCATGAAATCCTTTTAAATTATGTGAAATTCACTTAAATACCTTATTGAGTAAAGCCTTTAAAATCCCTTAAAGTTACTAAAATACTAGAAAGTCTTTTAACAGTTTGTTAAAGTTCCTTGAAAATCCCATGGCATCTTTTAAGACGCCCTGAAACTATAAAGGTCCTATCCGAAATTCTTTAAAACCGTATTTAATTTTTTTAATCCCTTTAAATCATTCAAATTCTTTATAAAATTCCTTGAAATTTTTGAAAATATTTGAAACAATTGTAAATTCTCTGGAATCCCTTAAAATCCTCTTAACTATCCTATCTTAAGCTGATAAAGTTAAAAAATGTTGAACGATTTTTCGGGTAGTAGTAATTTCAAAAAAGGTGAAAAAACATTATTTGCATGACTACAAATTAAAAAAAAGTACATTTACTAAAGCTTTATTTTTCCAATACTTCTAGCCTATTAAACTCGAAAATTTGTTATGGATTGGTTTTCGGAATTTTGTATATTTCTACAATATTGATCAGAAAAAGTGGCAACCAGACTGGTCGTTTCTAACTTAAAATATTATGGTTCATATAGTAAAGCTATCACCGAATTTTTTTTCAAGATTCATATTTTAAAAACCAACCATAAAAAATTTTTAAATATGACTCAAGTTAAGCAGGCCAAAATGCATTAGGAAAATATAGCGGCACAAAGTGACTATAAACTAGTGTTATTATAAAATTACTGATTGATACATCAATTTCCTAAGAGGATGATTTTATTAACTATATTACGTAACACTGTAATCCCCCTACTCCCACTTAATAGTTCCTGAAAAATTCCCAAACCCAGTCCCACAAAAATTCTGTTACGTAATTTATCGATGGCCCCTGAACTACAAATACAAGTAATTTTCATATATGTGCGGTACAACGCCAGTACTGCATCCAAGTGCTGGCTACCAACCAACTTGGGAGTTCTACCGACGGTTGGCTCGGTACTGGCTCAGTAATGAACCAGGATTAAGTTTTCAAAAAGGAAATATTTTGCTTTGGAACAGGCCATTTTTTACATGGAGCCGGGATTTTGGAAAATGTTTATTCTCGTTCAGAAGAAATTTATTCAAAATAAATCCCTATTCCAAGTCAGATTTTGTCACGATTGTATTTCTGCGGTACGTTCCAAGATTATAAGCTTTTGAATAATCTTGAAAGATTTGAGGAGAGTTAATTTTTTTCCAGATTTTTGGAAAAATTTTAAATGGTTTAGATTTTATGTTAAAAAAATAATATTAAGTTTTGAATGTGTAAAAATGTGTCTTAGGATTTAAAATTTGTTTAAATAAGTTGAATTTTGCAGGGTTTTAACAGAATGAAAAAAACGTTCTTATAAAACTCATGAAAAAAATTGCAATGATTGTTTTTGGATCAATCCTAATAGAAAATTGAAAACGATCATAAAAAATTGTTAAAAATTCTTTCCATATTAAACAATTTTAGAAAAAATTCGAGTAACTTGGATAAGTATTTTAAAATTTTCGCAAATTTATATTTGCAAATAAGATAATGATAGTGTAATCAGATAATATAAAATATAATCAGATAATCACCATGTAATTTTATCATTTATTCTAAAAAAAGTATCTCAGTTTAGACGCTCATTTACAAGCATTCGAATATTGTTTAAAAGTATATTATAATATATCTTTAATTATATTATATAACGATTCAAAAGTTTTTAAAAGTTTTTAAGATTTTTAATTAACATTGAAAGGTTTCACGAAAATTAAAAAAAATGTAGGTTTCTGGAAAAAATTAAACTAACTTTTTATTTTGAAAAATTAATTTTAAGAGATTATTTAAGAAGATCTCAAAAATTGTAAATGAAAAATCTAAAAGATTTTAAGGCATTTTTTTAGCAGATGAAAAAATGCGGAAAAATTTGAATAATTTTTCAAGATCAGAAGGTCTAGAAGTTTCAAGAGAATAAAAAAATTTTCTTAAGATTCCTGGGAAAATTTATAGGATATGCTAAGGCAATTTTTTACATTTTGAATGATTTTTCAACGTTTTAAGAAAAATGGCGCAGTTGAAGACATCTTTATTAGTTTAAGACGTTTTAAATAGATTAGAAATATATAAAAACTTGGAAACATTTCCGAAAAGCCAATTAATATTTCTTGTTTTTATTCGAACTTCTAAAAGTCCTGAACAGCTTTTGAAAATAATCAAATTTTTTCTTCTTTTTTTTTAAAATCCTACACGGGGTGAAATTTCAAGAGATTAATTTACGGCAGCGTGTGATTTTAAAGCTAGAATTTTCACGTGCATTAATATCTCGGAATCTTCGATTTAAAAGCATATAACTCGAGACCTGTGAGGGAAGGAGCGTGGGCAAGCTTGGTTTTTATACACATTATTGACGGACTGGGTTGCAGCCAAATGCACAATTATTAATTTTTTTTGGTAGTTCATGGTCCAAAGAAAATGTTATGTTCATAAATAGTGCTTCAAAATTTGAAAAAGAGGGAATTTTTAAATTGTGACAAATTCCAACTCAGAATAGCGAATTTTGGAAATAAACTTCATTCATACTCGGTAAATAGAGAATTTTCTAAAATAAATATAATTCTGACACTTTTAAAAAGAATTTTAATTGTTACGGATAAAAAGGAAATTTACAAAAGCAATCCCTATCCCAAATTATAATTCATCAGATTGAATTCATCTTTTGTTTATTTGTTTATTTTATTCAGAATTTGTTTGAATTAAAAAATTATCTTTTTTGCAAAGAAAAATTTGCCAGAATTTTAAACTTTCCTCTTCAAAATAAAAAACAAAATAAAACTTATTTCTTCCAAGTTTTTAAAATTCTGACATTTAGAAAATGGAAATTAAAACACTTTCTATTCACATTATTGAAAGTGTTGAGAAATGTCTTTAAATCGCTAACAATCGTTTGAAATCATGCAATTTTTTTCAACTCGTTTAAACTTTGCGACAGAGTTTGAAAAGTTTTTATTCTAATTAAAAATATTCATCTTTATTCAAAAGAAATGTTAGTATAAATTTTCCTCTTCAAAAGAAAAAACTGTGATGTACTTTTTGAGCACTGAAAATAGCAAAAATTACCAAAAAATATGCTTATGAAGAAAGTCTTATCAATCGTTACGTAGAAAGCAGTACAGATCGAGTATACAGCGGATTTGGTCGCCAAACGAAAGAGCTGAAGTTAAAAAAAACTTTACGCAGACTAGGACGTTCTTGATTTTAAAAGTTAATTGTCTTCATATTCCGGAAGCACTTCAGAAAATATAAATTTCAATTTACTGATTATGCATAACCCATATTCTCCGTTTTTTACAGAAATCATAGCATCAAATAAGCGGTATACAAAAAAATTGTTTAGACAAAAATTGCTCAGCACAATGCGGGCCATCTTCCTATAAAATCGTTTATGACCTTGAGATCAAATTTCAAGGTTATATTTCAAGGCTTATTTGAAGGTCTCATTGATTTTTTAAAATGGAAACCCATATTTTTTCCTTAGATTCTGAAAGAGCGGAAACTTTTATGTCCGAAATGATAGAATCAATTTCCAAGATGTCAAATAAAGGTTAAACCGAGGACAAATTTCAAAAATCATGCAGAGCACGATTTTTTTGTTTTATTTTTATAACACATTTGGGCAAAATAAAGCTGGAGTGAATTTGGGACCAACGACCTTGATCACCTTCACCTTGAGGCTAACTTGGAAGGTCATTTGAAGGTCAAAGTGTTGGTTTTCTTTAATTAATACACTTGCTACGTCCACGTCGTTGTTTCTGGGTAACTCTAAAAGTGTGGGTTTTACGGGTGTAGAATTTTTTGGTTCGGTTTTTTGGTCGTTGGTCCCAGATTGACCCCATCTTTGTGTTACTGAAACTTTAAAAAAAAATAAAACAAAAATTCATGTACTGCATGATTCTTCGAATTTGACCTGGGTTTAACCTTTATTTGACCTCATGAAAATGGACTCTAACTATAATTTCGGACGTGAAATTTCACGCTCTTTCAGAATATAATGTCAAATATAGGGGTTCCCATTCAAAAAAGTCAATGTGCCCTTCAAATAACCTTGAAAATTGATCTTAATGT